>WEIS01094369.1:0-10672 GCA_013389965.1 Todus mexicanus
AGGAGAAGTATTAACCAGTGAATTCTGCCTCTAATATTCCTTCAAAAGCACATTGTGCAGGGGATTTCTGTGAAGTTGTGAAGCTGATCTGCAAGAGGCAAGGAGATGAGCCGTATAACCTTAATAACACTGCAACTAGACTGAACAGCTCTAGGTTGGTAAGTGTTTCCATAAGGTGGAAATGAAGGGCAAGATTTGTCCCTGAAGTAATAAATAATATGGAAAGCTACTTCAGTATGTCAAAGGCTAGATAATGAAAGCAAGGAAGAGAACAAAATGGGAGGTAGGTTTATTTACTTCTTTTTATATTTTATTTCTGTAAACAGAAAATAAGTTTTATGCATGTTCTCTGCAGCCATTGTTGAAAAGGTATACAAACATTATCAAATCCAAGAATTTCCACAGGAATTATCACCTGTGTTAGTATATTTTTCAGATTTAGAGTGAAAGCAATAGAATTCCTTGCCCATAACAGTAAATATAAAGAAATACAATGAAAGTAAAATGCCTTAATATTTGATGTATTAAGATACCTTTGACCTGTTGCTGTCCTGTAAGATTATACTCTATTACATACTACTACATATGTGCGGATATGTGTACCTATATAAATACATAACCAAGTAGTACAGAACTGTATAGTATTTTGTTCCTGCATTACAGCTTAATGACTGCAAGATCTTTTTATTTCTCATGTGGAATTCTGGTTCTGTTCTCAGCCAATATTGAGGTAACTTGTGGGAACAACTTCTTCTTTTTGTCTTTGCTAAAGATCCTGGTGGACATGTAATAAACACTTAAACCTTACCAAGTGGTGGTGCAAGAACGTGCCTTGCTTGAAATAGATACTGCATAATTCTGTCCTACTATTAATCAAAGTCCGTATGTTTTCCATGGCACACAATAAAGCTCTTTTCTCTAGTTCTTCTTCAGTGCATAATTTTTGGTTTGCCTTATTAATTGTCAATTTTAAATAGAATTTTAAGATTCCATGTATGCCATTTACTCAGTAAAATAAGAAAATCTGCAATATACGCATACATTCTTTAATGTTTGTGGTGGTTTATCTGGCTTATCCATTTAGCATAAGTGATATGGATAATTGTGAAAATGAGTTAGTCAGCAGTGGGCTGAGAGGTTATAAATATTTTGCCTACGTACATTTTATATATGAAAAGATTGCCAAAAAGAAAACACAATATACAAGCATCTCTCTTTTTACATATAGCTGCAAGTTTTCATTTTGAAGGAATAGTGGTTTTAAATTGTTAACTATAATTCTTCTTGTACTTTATAGAAGAATGAAAAGCAATAAAAAGATAGTTCTGTGAAATATTTTAATTCATGCACATTTTAGAAACCAATTTGGTAAATGAGAAATTGCAAGACATCTTTTTCAACAACTCCAGGGCAAGTCTGATGCTATTCGTCATCACCATTATAATTTAACACTTACTTTCTTCAACTTTCTTTGTATTTTACTGGTTTGTGTATGTAGGTAATCTAAGTATGTCTTACTTTTGGGGTTTTTTTTCACTGACGTTATTAGTCATTGCAGTTACAATGACAATTACTGACAATACTTCATAGCATTTTCAGTCCTGTTGCAATTATTCCAATTGCAGCTGGATGAAAAGATCTAGAATTCAGAATAATAATGCTGAGAAGCTTTAACAGCTTATTTTTTTAAATACAGAAAGAGAGAACACAGAGAAAATACAGAGACTGATCTTTAAGCACAGAAGTCAATGAGAAATTTGCCATTGATGGTCTAGCATTCAAGGTATCAATTCCAGGAAAAAAATATTTAGGATAAATCATATTAAAAGAGGTAGAAATATTTTTGAAAAACACATTTTAAGGAGTTGAAGAGCCTGAGGTAGAGGGGAAAAAAAAAAAAAAATAGAGAAGAATTGTGCTCTTTATTTGTAACAAGATTGTGCGAGCATCCAAAGACAATTTAGATCACCTTCTGAAAAGTCTTTGCCTACAAATCACACAGAAGATCAAAGGTGCTCAGCCTTTGTTTTGTAAAAATTCAAACAAAGACTTAAGTTCATTTAATCATCATCAAATGTAAAGAGACTCAGAAAGCAGAAAAAACCCACAACAACTAGTACGCAGTGCCATAGTTTGTCTTCAAATTTTATGAATGCTGACATTTTAGATTTGGCTTGTAGATAGGAAATAAGTGGATTTTCCATTAGACATTCTTTATAACAAGAATTAAATAATATGTATTAATCTTGCAGTGCTTAAATCCTTGAAAATTGACATCTACATTTTAGGTTTCAGTTAATTTAAAAAAAGAAATGAAGACACTCACCCCCTCCCCCCATATTCCTATAGAATTGTAATCACTTTCAAAGACAATGGATTAGATCTAAACATTTTTCATTAAAACAAATTTACATTGCACTTGAAAAATGCAAATCTGTAGGATTTCACTATTAACTTTTCTGACACTTCTCCACCTATGAAATTGCACTATCACCTTTTGCACATCTTAGATTAACATATAGTATTCCAACAAAAACTTCAGTAGATTTTGCAGTTACAGAATTTTCAGTCAGTTGTGTATTCAATACAGAAAAATATGAAAAATGTGCTGCTTTGACATAAAGTTCTGAAAGTTAACACTGTATCACAAGTCTTATTAATGTTGTTATGTAGTTTTTAATATTTTTGCAGCACCAAAAATATGCTTTTTCCCAGTCAATTAGCAATTGCTAATTCATCTGTCCATGATGTATCACTATACACATTCAGGTAAGTTGGAAGAATTAAGAAAAATTATACCACAAAAGAATACATATGAACACTATGTATGTATACCTCTGATGGTTCCACAAAATGCTTTTTCAATGTTTTCGTACGCCATTTCGTTTATCGTTAATACGATATTTTTTTTCTAAAACAAAAACCTCAAAGGTTTATTTCTTATTTGAACAGATATTTATCATTATGGGTTTTTTTTCTTTTAACAAACCAAACCTCTAATTATAATTCTGCAGATGAATGGTAAAATAGGACAACACTGACATAATATCCTCACAAAATGTGTTACACGAACTATAGTCTGAGGATGCTTGAGTTCACGTAAATTCTAAAAAACTAAGTCATCTGAAAAAAGTGCATTCTTATACCTGTATTTGCAGCTTGTTGAAAATAATTTATTGTTAAATTGTATTCTTTATATTTGCTCTCTTTCACTGTCATGGGTTTTACAAATGTGGGGAATGGAACTGCTGTGACCATACATCTTAAATTCATCAAAACCAATTTGGTCTTGAATGAAAAAAATAAAAAATACACACCACTGTGCTGACTACTCTTATCTAGGCATTTTGATTACTTTAATCTGCCAAGGAAGGGATGATTTTTAAATTATCACTACTGATGTTTTATTATCCTGCATATCATTATTAATAGTACAAATAGTACATATACCTTTAGTTAAAGATTTATGTTACAAGAGATCATATTACAAGTAGATCTGACTAATTTGATTCATTACAGAAATCATTTTTCAATTTCAGCTCTTTTTAGAACACATCATATAGTTTTGATCTACTTAGTAAAATATTGTGGATGCTAAGATATATGGATATCTTTAACTCAAGGTTACCAAATGTGAGATCCTTTTCAAAAATCTTCTGATTTCCGTGACACATTGTCCTGGTTTGCGTTAGAACAAAAATTTTGTTCTATGACTTTTACTTTTCAGCTAAGTTTGTCTAAAGTTAGCAGCATGTTTACCAGACAGAGTCTGCTTCTAGCAGTGATAATGCTCCATGTTTATAGTTAGTACCAAGGATTGGTATGTAAAGCAAGGTCACTGCTACATCTTGCGTACCACATTGGGGGGTGCAGAAAAGTAAGGGCTGCACCTTCAGGGAGGAGCAAACAGGACAGATGATCCTAAATTAGCCAACAGGGATATTCCATATACATATACGCCATATTTGGTATAAATCTGAGGGATCACGAGGGTCTTGTTCTCTTGCCCCTTCTTCTGGCCCTTTGGCCATTCTGCCCATAGCCATCGTTTCCCTGAGATCGAGCTGCTCTCTTGGCTTCGGGACTCTTCCTCGCTCGGTTTGGCCTTGGCAGCTTCAGCTTTGCCCTGAGGCCTCAGCCCCCCGGCTTCGGCCTTGGCTGGGCCCCAGGTTCTGGGCCACATCCCTGAATCCAGCTCCTGGTTTCCGTCGGCTGCTGGGCCCTTCCACAGCATCAGTGGTGATGGTGACGTATTTACCATCCGGGGGGTTGGGTCTGATACTGGTTTTGTACATATTTGTGTATATTTACCTTTTATTATTATTGTTATTATTATTCATTTTCCTTAGCAAAGCTGTTCTACTTTCCTTTCCTAATCAATAAGTCTGTCTCCTTTATTGCCTTTCTNCAACCTCCTTCAGGCACATATGCCTGCTCCTGCATGGAGTCCTCCACAGACTGGAGGATTGGTATCTGCTCCACTGTGAATCAGTATGAGCTGCAGTGGGACAACCTGCCTCACCATGGTCTTCACCATGGGCTGCAGGGGAATCTCTGCTTTAGCATCTGGAGCACCTCCTGTTCTCCTCCTCCTCCTTCACTGACCTAGATGTCTCCATACTTGATTCTCTCACATATTCTCACTCCTCTATTCTAGCTGCTACTGAACAGAATGTTTTTTCCCCACTTCTTAAACAGGTTATCACAGAGGCACCACTGATTGGCTCAGCTTTGGCCAGCAGTGGGTCCATCTTGGAGCCAGCTGGCATTGGCTTTGTTGGATATAGGGGAAGTTTCTAGCATCTTCTCACAGAAGGCACCCTTGTATCCCCCCCCACTTCAAAAACCTTGCTGACCTGCTACATTTTCTAAAAAGAGCTTGCAATTTTTCTATGTGGAAATGATCATTTCAATGTGTAAAAAGAAAAACAGTAGTTCTTCTTACTGCGTGTCCAAAAGAATTCATATAAATTAGTTGTACAACAGAATAATCTGATTTCATGCACTAGAAGTTCCAGCAACTGACCTTATTTGTGTGTTATTTTTGATCTGTTTCTTTTTCACTATTCAAAAGTTTTAGTATTTTGTTTTATTTCCTTATAAGTCTATATAAAATGTTCAGTGCTTAAGAACCACAATAGCACAAATCTATTACCATTTTCTTTCAGGGAACAAATGTTTCACTATTACCTTAATGTTGTTTTGATCTAGAATTTGAGGTTTCATGGTTTTTTTAAAAAATATTTAATTAAAGCAAGAAAGCAATGAGTATCTGCATTTAAACACTTTTTGACCAGGAAAAATGTAATTTATAGTTTTCAGAAAACATCTTGAAGTGAAAACTGAAATGGTAACGTAAACAGGCACTGTTCTCTTACATGAACATATACACAGTACAGAGAATGTTCTACATTTGGACTGTAACTCCACCTGATATCTTCTTACAACTATGGATAGCCTGTGTATACATATAAAGAAGCAGTAGGGTCAATCTGGTTTCAGATGAAGATGTCTTACACACCAATCTTTCTAATAGAATTGATGTACTTCTGAGGAACACCATAAAACAGCACTTTGATAAACAGAAAGTCTAGCTGCAAAGCTGTGATACGAACAAAAGGACAAATACATGCAAATTAATACTTTTCAAGTGCAAAAAGGGGCAAAAATATTATACTATAACAATAAGTCTTATCAACCCATTATGAGAGAAAAGACAAAAAGCTTCTACAAACGTATTATTGCCAGTAACCAGGAAAGTAGTGCAAAGTTCATTTATATTCGCTTAGAATAAGGAAATAGAGTACATAAATATTGAGATCTCTAAACATAGTTGGATCTGGCATGTTCTCAGACTTTCCTTAAATTAAAGAAAAAGGAAAAAAAAAAAGCAACCAACCAAATAATAAAGGTCAAAAGTGCAGATATTGCAGTCAGCTAAACTCACTTTGCACCATGAAAACCAGAATTTCCTCAGGTAGCACAAAGCCGACAGAAGTAATAAAGACACTACCCGTATCAGCCACCTGATGCCTTGCTTCATACAAAGGGATAGGGACAGGAGAGATTTTTGTTATTTCCAGTACTTCATTGATTTCAGGTCACACAGAACGCTTGTAATAGAGGTAGAAGATGTTGTTGACATTATCGTACAACTGCAACTTGATCTGGAGTCAAGCAACTGGTGTCTATGGACCATTTTAATGCATTTCCACTGAAAACCACATCTTTTTTCCTTCAAATAATAAAATATAGAGAGATATGGGCAACTTCACAGCAGCATTTTTCTCTCAGACACACGTATGCACATACAGAAGTATCACTGGTATCTGACTAAAGCACATTTTCCTTCCTTTCTCCTAAAATTACATCCATTCATAATCACAGAGCTAGTGAAGTTGAAAATATTAAAGAACTATTACATTATTTAATCTATCCTTTTGCCAGTGCTGGGTTGTACCTTATAAATTATTTCCTTTTTTATTTCAATGTTTCAATTTTTTTTTTTGTTTTAAAGTTTCAAGTCTAATTGATATCATCATGAGAAAACTATTTCTCTTCTTTCAGTCTGAATTTTCATTTTCTTAATTTCACGCTTTCCTATTCATTTATAATTTCTGTTGTTATTCTTTTGAGCTACTTTTTCATATGAATTTACAACTTGCAGACAGACAAGCTGTCTTTCTTCATATCTGCCTTTAAATAATGTTGGACCAAAGCAATTTTGTAACAAACTATTATCTGGTAAAGCAATTAAACAGCAAAAGACTTTAGTCCATACATAGGACTAATCCTCTACAGTTAAGGTCTGAATGTCATAAGACTTAACTTTCACTTTTCTCTGGTCACAAAACATATATTATTGTACCTCTCTACAGAGATCTTGTGGTCCATACCAAGTAGAGGATTTATTAATGCATTGTGAATGATATATGACATGATTTTGCTGTGAATCCAGAACTGTCTTTTTCCAAAAAAATGGAAAAAAAAGATGTTTTGATTTGATCAAAACACAGCTTGTATGTGAACTGTTGATCCATCACATTCTGGGCAGCAAGGAAGTTTTTTTATCTCCATATCATCTGCATTTGTGCTGCCCAATCTGTTAAAAGGAATATACTTTGACAAAGGGCAAGGAAATTTCATGTAAAATCTTGTCCTTGTGATATCATCTGAAACAGGCTGATCTGGAACCAATTTATTGAGAGTAAATATTTGCCAACTCTGCTTTGAATAACAAAATGCTCCAGAGATTTCTCAGATATGTAGCCATAGGGAGCTGTTGGGCTACATGAGGTTTTTTATGTTTTTTAACACATCTTTCAACTTAATCAGACACACAAATGCACAACCTAGCACTCAGGGAAATCATGTGGATTTGTCACACTGCCTGAAGGACTTTGGGATCTGTGAACCAATGAATGGATTATACTGAACCGTAAATGTAATTTGTTCATGTGTAACAGATAAAATACAGATATTTGTCATATTAATGTTTAAGAATCTCAGAATACTAAATAATTTCAATGGAATTTAGTTTAAGGTACTCATTAAAAATTAATAATATTCTCTTTATTTTCCAAAACAGAGTAAGATAGTATAAATCCTGTGTATATGAAAAGGACTGTAATACGCAGAGCTGGTAAACTGTACTGCTGAATTACTACACAACTCCTAATTGTAACAGTTCCAAACCTAGGATAAAATGTAAAGGTAAATCCTTTACATGTTAAAACTTCTGGTAAAAAATGCACTGACAGACATATTTTGTCCCTGCTATCCACACTTAGCATGGTTTATGGCTGATACAATACTAATGGTCACATGCTGGCCTGTGGTATAAACGATTTCAAAAAGTCTATAAAGTTCTGTACCACATAGAAAAAGACATCTAGCTGACTTTTTAAAAGCATATAGCAATCTTGCAAAATGATAGGAAATTATTTAATTCAGCAGTACACATATTTAAAAGAAACAAATCACTGAGTAATTTTTTATTCAACAGACTAATTTTGAGGATTTATATGCACAGATTTTAACAAAAATAAGCAAACAGACAAACAACAACAACAACAAATAGCAGCCCTCAAGCTATCATGATATTCTTGAGGGGCAAAGGATCAACTTTTTTCTCTCATCTGTTTTTTCCTTTTGTCTCTGGTGTTTTGAGAGTTGGTGTAGCAGAATTCTTTCTGCATAGGGATTCAGGGAATGTTCTGCTTTATGACAGTATGTTGAAAATTTTGTGGAGAAATTCATAAAACTGCATGTTATCAATGTGGTTCGTGCTTTGGTTTCTTCATGAGGCGTTTTCCCTGTGCTAGCTAATGATTTCTTTAGATCATTTTCTTAAAATGTTACTCAGAGCTATGCACAGAATACTTTGGATGAATTTTTATTTTTTTTTTTAACTGGCTGTCAATATTTTTATTTACATTATTGGTACTGGTAACTTCAGTGACCCATTAGAAGCACTTTGAATTATACTTTCCAAGTTAAAAATACCATTACTTTTTGTAGATCTGTAAACTTTGTTTCTATATTATTGCTATTTTTAAACTCAACATGGAGAAGAAATAAGTCAAGAACACTACTATGAAGTTAAGCATATTCTGGATAACTCCATATTTATAACATGAGGCTGTCTATATTCAGCTAGCAGAGTTACATCTTTCTTTACCTTTTTACAGTTTATAGTACATCAGATTTGTCCTTACTGGGTAAAAAGTACACCTCATTCTACTTTTGTGAATCAAGATGATCACCACTGAAACTGGCAGAGCTAAAATAGTGAAAATAAGAATAATTGACATCAGAATCAGACTCATCAGTAAAGCAGACAAGGAATTTTCGGAGTATTTTTCTGTCATATACAATATAAATCATTTCAAAGTACAACAGTGTGCAGAAACATCACTTTTCATCATAAGGTGTATGAAAAGTGTAAAAATTCATTTTTCTGATAATATTGTAATATTTTTTTTATTTTATTTGCCAGAAACACTTTCATTTCCATTTCTTTCAATATTATTTGCAAAATACTGAAACTGGAATGAAGAACTGTTATTTTTTCAAAATCAAAGTTTCAGATGAAAAAAGACACAATTAAACAAAAAAAATCCACAGGGAAATTCAAACCAATTTGACTTAGCTTTGTTCTAGAAAAGCAGAAATTTCCATTTTGCTAAACTCACAACAGAAATAAAAAACATTGATTCCACAGTGATACAACAATAAACTCTTTAAACTATTTTCTCCTCTGGAATAATGAAATTTCTTTGTTTATCCCAAAAGTATTTATCAGTAGTTCAACTTTAACTGTTAATTAATATTCCTGAGATACACTGAAATCTGTTGTCCTTGGAATTGCTTGCTTCCTATTGACAAGGGAAGAAAAAAACTCTCTTCAGTGAATTATGGGACATCTTTGGATCATTACATTGGTTCAAGTAGTATAGAAATCCTTTTCGTATCACCCTTGAGGACTTCTGTCTCACAGTACACTTTTGGGTTACAGTCATTACGTTTATTTTTGACTCAGGACATGAAAGTGTATGTAACTTGAAGCTGAATCTCCAGCGTATTTTCTTAAAGACATAAACAACCACACATTCACACAAAACCACTGATGCCAGTTTTAAAACAAAATATAAATGTAATATTTATTTTTTAAAAGTACTATTTTCCTATTTTAGAAAAGATTCCACATTATACTTCAATAGTGTCAGTACATGCTCAAATATATGTATGATATATACACTTGTAATTCTAAATTGAAAAATTAAGTATTGCTGGTTTACAAAAAAGACTCTTTGTTGTACAAACGCATTGCAGTCAAGGAGTGTATTTACCAGTCTCCAGTCTGGAACTTTGGAAGATGCTCTGCACAAGGGTCTCTCAAGGGTCGTAAGATTTTCAGGTCTTTGGATTCACTACCAGGTTCCATAATGTGAAAGTCATGAGAGCTAAAGCTGTATTGATATTTCTAACATGCAAGGCTTGCTGCAGATATGAGCATAGTTGTGACTGGGCTCCCATATTTATTTATTTTTTTTTTAAGAGAACCTGTAAGCCTTCCTACTTTTGAGCAGCCACATACTTAGGACTATATGGTATTTAACTGGCAGGTAATGTGATAAATTTTGAAAAGGTCACGGTAGTTCAACTGAACTTCTAGGATCTTCAAAGGTTGTTATGGGTTTATACAGTTGAGTTAGTAATTAGGACCATTAGATCTCTTTTAGATTGTATTTTTTATCTAGATGTTGGTACCAAAAATTCTATACAAACTTCTTCCTGTCTGAGGCACAGTACCTATCAGCACCTTTCAGGATGTACAGCTCTGGATCATATTCTAGTTTGAAACAAGCTCAATAGGCATCTCTGGCCAAAGACAACTGAAAGAGGTGTAAGAAATAAACATCTCCTATATGAATATCAAGGATTTTATCATTTCCATTTTTAAAAAAAAAGCGCATAGTAAATTCTGGCAACATACTTCAGCAAATAAAAATGACAAAATGACAACCATCACATCAGAAGAATAAAAGAAAGAATACATGTATAGTATACCTAAAATATCAAAACTACCAAAAGGCAATAAACCTCACAATGCTTGACTGTTAGTTTTCCTTTGGGGATAATGAACGTTTAGAACCCACAGGACAAAAAA
>WEIS01094370.1:0-22670 GCA_013389965.1 Todus mexicanus
AGTGGTTGAATTCCATGATCTTCACTGTCTCTTCTAGCCCAAAAAAATAAATTCAACAATTCTATGATTTTAAGTGCCACCCAGTCATTACTGACTATTACGCTGGTGCAAAACAGTAAGTGCACACCCAGCCACAGCTGCTGTTGGCAACTTGTCCGCAAGGCAGCCCGTCACTTAGGGAAGTTTTCTCTGCTTCCATAAACCCACAGCAGGGACTGCTTTTGTCTTGCGTGTGTATGCTTGTTGGACTTACAGAAAACATAGAAACTTACGAGATACAGTGAAAGGTGCCTTTGTGCAAGCAGAAAGCTCTCTCCAGAAACCCAGCTTCTCATGACAACAGAGATGCGCCTTTGCTCGCGCTGTTGTCCTCTCTCTCTGCGCTCACGTATCCCCCCTTCTCCCTCACTGTGTGCTTGTGCTCTGACCGATAAAATAAGGCCTGTCAAGCCACTTCGGATCCAGACCATCCTTTTTATTCACCCCAGCGGATATTGTGTCTGTTAGATAGACCCAGTGGTTTCACAGGGACTCCAGGGGTTGTTTTGCTGTACTACAACCACAGGCCCAACCACAAAGAAAATATTTCCGCCCACATAAATATTTAATACAAGCATTATCTTCATGTAGAAGGAAGGATAGCGGGGACCCTTGCAGGCTATCTGGAAGCACGCTAACTACAGCAACACCAAACTCACTGCGGTAGAGCTTGTCTGTATCTGCCACCACTCAGAGCCACCACTTAATAATATAACTCTTATAACCTTATTCAGGGTGAGTTTACCAAAGCCAGGAAAGACGTAGAAGGACTCCTATTAGCGTGACCTATCAACATCTTAGGTCAGATCCCAGGAGGAAAAAACCCCCTGCATTCCCTTTTCAGCCATAAATTATGTGCTTAATTATCCAAATGTCAAACTGTCCTTGCAAATAACTAGGGAGGTCAGATCAGAGCGAGTTGGAGCTTTAAAAGCCAGTTTCAGGAGCTAGTCCTTTCCAAAGCAGATCTGTGAGTGCCTTACAGTCAGAAACCATTGTCACTCTTTGCGAGTTGCTTCTACAGGGGCTACAAACAAGAAGAGAACTCTTCTTCCCATGCTTGGAGCTGCCTGTGATGCCAGGGTCTGTACTTGCAGGAAGACAGGATTTTAATTCCAGGATTTCCCTGTGTGAACGTCTAACCACAAGGAGCAAATAGTAACCAACCCTTACCCATTATGGAGAATTTTTTAGACTCTGTTACCACCTATCATTCGCACTCAGGACAACCTGACCCCAGAGTAAAGCCAGAGTGTGTTATGGCTGGACTTGATCTTAAAGATCTTTTCCAACCTAAATGATTCCGTGATCCCATTTCCCAGGTGCTTTAAGGGGCCACATGACAGACTAAAGGGATTTCATCATATCTGGAAGTAGGAATAACACCCCTTCACCGAGGAAAAGGCACCGCCTTCTACCATTTCATGGGTAAACAGTTACCACCTCTGCTTCCACCAAACCACCAAGCTCATTACAGCTTAAATGCTAACCCACAAGAAAAATCCAGAACACAGAAACGTGGCATGAAGGCCTCACAGCTTTAATCCTTCGTAGGATTAGCTCGTTTAAATTTTATGAGATAGAAAGGAAAATAAAGGATACACATGAAAAGACACCTGGTTACATCACCTCAGCAGTTCCGTGAGTGTATTTTCTTGTACCATCTCTGCCCCCCTTTCTTTTTTTAGCATTTCTAGGGATCTCAAGTGAGTCAAAGCATCCTTTACTCTCTCACGCACAAGAGGAGTTGCAAAACATGTCACAGGAGTTGCAGCTTTGAAGAGCCAGACACAAAAAACAGATTCTGCTGCGGCATTAAACATAAATTACACAGCACAAACCCCGCGCTTTCCCCCAGAGCTGGCACCTTGCTTTTCTTGTCTCCAAACACGCAAGCACCGCTTGGATGTGTTCTGTGCACCCCTGACATCCATTCTCTGGGAAAAAAATAAAAATACAGTAACTCAGGGGAGAAAGTGTTCATGTAACAAATGAACAACAGAGAGAGAAGGAACCTGGTGAGAAATGCTGGCGCCAGATGTGGGAAAATGAGAAGCCAAAAGGGAAGTATTGTGCAAAGTGCTTTGAGTGCCCAGGAGCACTGAAAGAACGTTGTGCAAGACCAGAAAAGCAGGAAAAAACACGTGGTCTCTATGCACGTGTGTATTGGGAAACAGAGGAGCGCAAAAGACAGACGCACACAAACTTCTGTCAAGAAGAAAGAGACTTGACCTTCTTAAGTTAATTTTCTTTTTCCAAGCAGCTTTTCTTTTTCCCCTCCTCGCTATGAGTTTTGGCATGTGACTGACCAGATGACTCAATCCAAACCCACAAACCTGAGCACTTACACCTCACAGCTCTGTAGGTGGCCCCTTTCTCATAGATGCTGGACATACAGCTTTCCCTAAGGAAGGGCAGAGGATGCAGGTGTTCGCTTTACGGCTTGTGAAACCGCGGCCTTGCCAATTAAGCTGACCGTAGGCACGCACCTCTGAAAATTTAACCCACCCCCTCAGTAAAATGGAGGCAGCGAAGAGGTTCATCAGGGCAGAGTACAGCAATGAGGGAAAACCAGTTGGATTTATCACATCCTCCACTTTTTAATTAGGGAGAGAAAAAAGATTGAGCAAAGACACTGGAAGCAAAATCAATTTGCTGCTCTTGATTTGACTTTTTTTTTGTTTAGTGACGATTTGACTCCTACGACTAAATTATCTCCAGGGAAATAATTTCACTTACTTCAAGGCAATTTCTCCTGCAGATAAGTTGCTTACCTTTCTTTCTCGGGTCTGTGTGCTTCCCTGCTTTGTTCTCTGAACCTGAAAATATCTTTAATTTCAGGGCATTCCTCCATCAGCCCATCAGATGAGAGCTTCAAAGTGAGAAGAGTTTTCTCTATGCGACTAAGCTTCTCTCCGTACCTATAACAAGTTTTGAAGCAAATTAGAAATTACTTTAGCTGCGAAACACCAGGGAAAAGAGATTTTTGGAATATGCAGCACTCTGATTAGAAGAAAGAGCAAGTGAGACATGCCGGCTGATTTGAAGTCTGTGTGATAGGAACAAAAAAACCCACCTTTCGTCAGACCCGTAATTCATTAATACAGTTCCTCATTCCCCATAAAATGTCATTTATTTCTGCTGGGTTTGTTGGGTTTTTCCCACTTTATTTTTCCAGGGCTTTAACATTGTTTAGGACTTATGTCAAAATAAATTTGGGGGTTAGCTGAATCTACGCCGTTTAGAATTTACGCTCTACTTCTCGTTTTCAGGCCTGGTGTTTCTTTGTAAGAATCCATTGGGAAGTAACCAGAAAACCGTTTCCTTTCTGGGTTTTTTTTGAGGACCTTAAAAGTCACATCAGAAAGATGAAGTGACCGTCAATAGCTCCCAGGGGAAAGACTGGAAGCCGAGGAGATTCATGAGCTGTGCTTAATGCATCAGCTTCTCCCACACATTCAAAACCCGCACGAAAATCGGAACCCACACGGTAAAAGCCCTTATGAGCTTGTGCACCACTTAAAAATTTAAACAGTCGTCTAATGGAAAAAGAGAACCTATTAAAGGCAACAGTGACCATCTACCAGCATAACGGTCCCGCTGCTCAGACAGCTGGGGCTCTCCATCTTGCTCTTGAAGCCCTTCCTACTCTTTTCTTCTGTGTAGCACCGACCGAGATCCTCTTCCTCGCTTGCCTGTGCCACGAGAACCAGGAGGTATATCTGCCAGGCAATGTGGGTGAAATGCTGACAGCACGGCAAGATCACTGGGAGCTGATCCTCTGGCATTGTCCTTCATGCCCCTGCAGTCCTTTGCAATTTGTATTTCCTAATCCAATTTTCTGGTTCCACCGTGGGGAGTGCTCTTCTTCATTTTTAACTCTGACTCGCATCACCTCAAGGCTAACGACTGACCAGTCACTGTCAAGAAATCTCTGGAAAGATGAAATCTCTGAGATTGATCCCCCCAAGGAATACTCCCACCCACTGCAAGAGCATGCACTGCTACTAGAGAGCAGCTGCTGCAAGAGCAGCTCTCTTGCTGGTGAAATGGGACTTGAGGGACAGCGGGAACACTTGTCTCACCTGAATATTCAGGACATTATTTCTATGGGAACACATCCAGCTCTCATTTCTGAGGCAGGCTGAAAATCCAACATATAGTGAGTTACGGTGGCTCAAGTGATAGAGTCACAGAACAGTTGTGGTTGGAAGAGACCTTTAAGCTCATGGCGTCCAACCATAACCGAGCCCTGCCAGGGCCCCACTGCCCCGTGTCCCTCAGCACCACATCTCCACGGCTTGGAAACCCCTCCAGGGATCAGGGGGACTCCCCCCCTGCCCTGGGCAGCCTGGGACACGCCTGGGCAACAGGGAAGATATGTTTCCTAATATCCAACCTAAAATTTCCCTGGCACAACCTGAAGCTGTTTCCTCTTGTCCTTGATGAGTTACAGTGGAGAAGCAGCATGGGATGGCTGAGCCCATCCAACACTTTGCTGCAACTGTTAGAAGAGGGAAGTCCTACAGCCTTTCCATCCCTTCAACACGTTCTCTTGCGTCCCTTCCACCAGCTCTGGTGCTTGCTGGGAGCCTCTAAGAATTGATACAACCAGCCCAGCAGTAAATTTTCTCAGAAAAAAAGCAGCAGAGCTTTCTGCCAGGATAGGGGTGAAATGGGTTCAGTAAAAAGTTTTACAAGCTGCAGAGTCAGCACGAGAACGAGAGCAGGGGTAGGGAGGACAAGGAGGAAGAGGATCCATAACTCAGCCATAACACCCAACATCACCTTTGGGATCATGCAGAAGGTTGCCTCCCATCACCACCACAACATCCAAGCAGAGTGGTGAGGAAGGGAGAGTAAAATTTCTTTGGAACACAGTCTGACAGGGGAAAAAAATAGGAAAAAGAAAAATGTGTGTGAATTGGGTTGTCCAAACATACATTTTTGTGGAAGGAAAAAGCAGAATGAGTATTTTAGTAGAAAAGATATTTTAATCATTAAAAAAAACCCCAAAATCCGCCTAACATTAATCACAAACAAACACTTGGCACAAAGAATAGTCTTGTTCATGAGCCAGTGCCTTGGTTCTTCCAGCGAGAGGAAGTGCTGAAATCCAGCATTTGCAGGCTGGGTAACTAGCCATTAAACAATAACTGGGAAAACTCTTAACCTTCCTAGGGAGGAACAGAAAAGGGAACAAGAGAGAGGGAAAAAGAAGAGAAAGGAATAATCGTTATGCGCCACAAAATTAGATCACAAAATTCTTTTGGGGTTTTGGTTTTGTTTTTTGGTTGGTTTTTTAATTCTACGCAGGTTCCTTTTCAAGTAAAGGACATGACTTTTAAAAAGCCTCTAACAGCACTGCTTTGCACTACTAATAAAGACTTCTTAAGGACATTAACCTCCACGTGGCCCACAGCCCGGTCCTATGGGGGAGTCGTGAAACAGCTCTCCTGGCAGCAACTGCGGCTCTCGCAGCCAAACATCTCCCCCTGTAACCAGGCACAGCCGGGGGCTTACCCAGGAGCAGGGCGTCGATGACCGACAGCCGCTACCACCACACCTCTGAAGTCCTCCAAAGCCATCCACAAACTAGGAAAGCCTGCAAGGGTAGAAATTATGTTGTCCAACAGTACATACCTACCCGTCCTTAGGGAAAAAATCAGCACAGTAATGGTTCAGAAAGAGAGACAGGGAGCCAAGAGTTTCTCTCTGTATACCTGCTTCTTGGGTTTCATACAATCGTAGAATCATTTGGGTTGGAAGAGACCTTTAAAAGCAGCCATTGCCCCAGCGCTGCCAGGGCACCACTGCCCCGTGTCCCTCAGCACCACATCTCCACGGCTTGGAAACCCCTCCAGGGATCAGGGGGACTCCACCCCTGCCCTGGGCAGCCTGGGACACGCCTGGGCAACCCTTGACAGTGCCCAAGAAATTGTTCCTCAGCTCCAACCTCAACCTCCCCTGGCTGGGGCAACTTGAGGCCTATCGCTTGTTTCTTGGAAGAAGAGACGAACTCCAACCTTTGTATCGTGATACGTTCTCCTCTCACGGACCAAAGATGAGCTCTGCCACACCACACAAAGCACCCGCAGTGGCCTGCAGGTATTTATTATTTACTGTGCTCCCAGGAGGTCCAAGCTCAGAGCAGGCTGCCAAAGCGAGCTCTGGTTTATCCACCACACGACCCAGTTTCCAGCAGCTCCATCAAGGACCTTCCGTCACCAGCGACAGGCCTGAATAATGTTCAGTGAACTAGGTGATGAGTTACATGAAACTGGCTTCCAGAGGAAATTAATTTCCACAGAGAGGCTCTGGGTCCTTGAACTTTGTTTTTAAAAGCTGTGCTTTATTGCCATGTAAGTTAATGCAGAAAGGGAGCTGACAGGCTGCTGCAGCCTCGGTGTTATCTCTCAGCCACCTTCCTTCCAGCAGCAGAAGCAGCAGTGGAACAGGAACGTCTGCTGAAATGAGCTTCCATTTGCACTCATTTTACTGTTTCTCCGCCTACTGCTCTACCACTGCCATGAGAAATAATCAAACCCACTTTTAACACGATGCTGTGCATGTGGCATCTCTGCCAAGACCATTCTCAAGCAGAACAACAGATTGCAAACAGTGTTGTATGCTCAGCCTTCTGCCTGGGAGCCAAGGTGGGGGATAACATCTATGTAACTCCCACCACTTCTTAGGAGCGCTCCATCTCAAAAACCCTCTTATTTTAATGCTTTTATTCTGCCAGACTTACCACAGTGGATCTCCCGACAGGATATTCATCTCTTTGCCCTGTGCTTGACCTTGTCTCTTCATGCCGGAAGATTTTGGAGGCCCTCAGCTGAGATCTTAATCCTACCTTTACTCTCTGGACTAAGTCTATCAATCTGAAGAATGTAGTGTCCTTATTACATCCATATTATCTCCAAACAATAAAATTTATCCTCAAATTTAGGATAAATCACTTTGTGGAATCTCCATGCGGTAAATAACACGCTCGCAGCCAGGGAGGTTACTGCTTCTAATAGCACGTACCTCAAACACCTCAGTTGCAACATCTGCTGGCTCTCAACACCTTCGAAAGCGTGACTCGCTAAACTTCAAAGGCAGGTGGGAAAACCTGGGAAAAACGCAACAGGAATCTTTTATTGTGGAGCGGCTGCTATCCCATGCTGAAAATCAGACACGCTTACCTCTACTCGGGATCCTCTGCATGAACATTGCCAGAAAACAGACTTTGATGTGATCAGATGCTTCGTAGTAGTTCCTCAGCAAACGAATCAGGAAATGGGAAATGGGTTGAAGCAAAAGCTTCACAAGATGAGATTTCCTTGTGGCATTTTCTGTTGTTGTTTTGAAGAACAACGATGAAAAACATGAAAAACTTGAAGGCGCTTTAGCTGACATCTTTGAGGTCCCACATGCTCGCAAAAAATAAACAAGTAAAATCAGGCAGAAACATGTGCAAACTGAAACATGAAGAGACCTTGGAGAGCATCAAGTCCAACCATTCCCCCAGCCCTGCCAGGGCACCACTGCCCCGTGTCCCTCAGCACCACATCTCCACGGCTTGGAAACCCCTCCAGGGATCAGGGGGACTCCACCCCTGCCCTGGGCAGCCTGGGCAACTCTTCTGGCTCCTACACAAGACCAGCAGCCCAAAGTGGAGGAGTGAATGAAAATCTGCTCCTATCATGGATAGATGAAGGGGTCTTCTCTGTCAGGAGGAGTTGGAAGCCCACAGCTTGCAGGCATGTGCACAGCCACCAGAAACAAACACACCTCCTAAAAATAAACCTCCTCATAACTAAAGTCAGCAAAAGTTCTCGTGTGTGCGTTTTTGCATCATCTTACCCGTGTTTCTGTGCTGGGCACCAACTCCGGTCTGCACAGCAGGGGCAGGTCACAGGGATAAAAACCCTGACATTTTATAGCTCCTTTTAAAAGTCTGCCTCCACGCAGGGACCGTGACAGCTGCGCGTTGCTGCAACTCGGAGCAGCTGCGGCACAGTGGGCAGTGCAGCGCGTCCCACCCCGATGCAAAGGGACCACAGCAGGGGGGACTCAGACTCAGCGCCTTTTTAAGCTTGTCTGGCTGAAAGGTGTCGAGTTCGCAGCCGTGGATTAATTTTATGCAGGGTCTCCCCCCTGAGTAAGGGCAGGAGCCACCACTTCATGTCACCAGCTGGTGAACAGACACCATGAATTTGTAGCAAGAGTCAAGAAGGGCAAAGGCAGATTCTGCTCTTGGCTCCATGGGTAGAGGAGAGCTCAGATCTGCAGATCAGCCTCAGCCTGTCCCTCCGATTCAGAGCCTTTCCTGAGGAGGCGAATTTTTCATTTACGTTTCCCTTTCCCACATCGGATAATGGGAATGTACCATGGATGGCAACCACGCCGTAAAATCATCATTTACTACGTATCAGCTCCCTACTGCTCACTCTGCCTCCCCCAGCTAGGACCTCATCCTCAAACACCTTCACGATTGAGAGCTTGGATCCATCCCCAAGCCTTTCTCTGCATCCCAAGGCCTGGAGAACCTCAGACTTCCACGACCTCATCTTCAAAAACCTCCATGTCCAAGAGCCTGGATCCACCTGCAAGCCTTTCTTTGCATCTGAGGGCCTGGAGGACTCCAGTCCTCCTGCAGCTCTTACCTGAGGTGCTGCCTGTCCACCTGAAAGCAGGCAGAGGGGTCACACCACGCAGAAGAAAGCTCCTGTGCTGCACAGAAGAGCTGCGGTCCCCAGGAAGGCCAGAAGCAGCTTCTTGCCCGCCTCTGGGTTGGATGCCATTGAAAACGGGCATGGGCTGTGCCTCATCTTTTCTTTGCCAGCGCACAGGTTTGATTCTTGCTATCTTCTCCTTTGCCTCCAGCTCAGCAATCACCCCCATCGCTTTGAAAGCTGACAGAGAAACCGTGAAAGAGTACAACTACAGTACACCCCCGAACATCACCTGTGAGCAGCTAGTTGGAAAGGAATCAGAGCAAATGAGGTCTCCTGGGCTCGGGAACCTGTGCCTGGAGAGCAAACCAAGCAAAGCTGCTTCCCAAAGGGCCCTTTGCATGCGAGCTTGAAAGGATGCGGGTGAAAAATCAGCACAGGCAGAGGAGTCTTGTTTTTCAGAGCAGCCCTTCAGTTGTGGAGGAGTAAAGATACACTTGCAGAACTCCTGTGGTGGCTTCATCTTCCTAAATACCATTTGGCAGGAGGCCAAGCACCCTGTGATTTTTAAGGAGATTTCAAAGACTGTTTATCTTAATATAATCTCCCACAAATGTTTATGGGGAGAGTTTTATTTAAATGCAGCCTGCGATCTGTACAAACATCGCCGTGGTATTAGGCTAAGCAAGCCGAACTGGAAGTCGTGTGAGAGCTTTATTTGGGATATTAAAGTAGCACAGTTCAAGATGTGATTTTATTTGTGGTAGACTGCTGGGAATTAGAGATTAGTCATATGGGGATTTTAACAGTTGTGTAGTGAGGAGAGGCTGACTCAGTGGTTTTCGCCTCGTAAAATGTCACCCAACTGTCTTGTTACTTCAGATTACAAGATTAAGTCGTTAAATACTAAAATCCTCAAAGAAAGGCTTGAATTTTGGGGTGGGTGAGTGGGAGAAAAACACAGAAGGAGGGAAGTAGAAAGGTATCTGCAAACACAGCTCCACACTCTGCTCACAAGCAACTAGAAAAATGGCACCAGTGCTTCCAAATTTAATTTTCTCTCCGTGACCCCGTGTCAGATTCACTCAGTTTACAAGTTGACTTGGTGTTATTAATTGTCAGCCTTGAAAACTCGACCTGGGATCCACAAATCAAGTCGCATCTCTTTACGCCTCCTAAATCACCAGTAATGAAGATTCTGCCCTTTGTAATTTACCTGCCGGTGCTTTGGAGATCTGGACCCAAATCCATCTTGCTCCCCCCTGCAGCGTCTGCTGGCACCGGATCTTCTCTGAAGAATCACTGGCGTTTCAGCGTGGAGGAGGCTAAGACAGACGTTTCCCCAGCTGCCTCGCTTTTTTTCTTCTCCACTCTCTGCAAACAGCGTCCCTGTGTTGTACGCGTATCGCTGGGATGCTTGGGGAATCTGTGAAAGACAGGTCTTAAAATACCAGGAAAGAGGCACTAAGGGAAGGATCAGATGTGATCACCCGCGGCTCTGCCCTGATCTATACGTTGAGTAGCTCAGTAGCAGAACAGAGGGTGAAAACAGGAAAGGACGGGGACAAATTGACCACCGCAGCAACACTTCAATATATCCCACATTCACTACATTTTATTTTGCATGCTCACAGGGATCCAAGGTTTCTGTGCCATCCAAATCCTTGGCCTTCTGCCACCGGTATCAATAACTACTATGTTATTAGCAGAGCACTTATCCTCTTAGAATTCCATCCTTCTCCACGTTCTGGACTCGGTATCGATTTCATTTACACAATCACACAGTCTCTTTAAGCTTGTGCTTTGAGGAAAGCGACAGCGCTTTACATTAGGAAGTGTCGCTCCCTAGATTCACATATGGCAATTGCACGGCGAGTTGGAAAAGAAGCAATCAAGGGCTGTGCGTGGGAGTGCCTGGTTTGTGCCTTGGAGTTACTCTGCCAGGTGTCAAGGCAGAGATGGAACAAACTCTTCCAGCAGAAAATAAAGCTATTTTTGACTGCTCGCACAGAACCACCGTCAGGGATCAGATTGCTTATATCGGTCATGCCATCTTATTAGCCAACTACACACCCTGTGTGGAGAAACCTGTATTTTCCTGCACGTGGTCCAGTTTCTGGTGATTGTTCTGCCCCAGAACGAGCATTTGGATAGGCCAGAAATATCTGATCCCCAAACCTTTGTATTTACTCCCCCAATCAACTCCAAAATCCATACATCAATCATAAGCTTAAAATTTTGCCTCAGGCCTCTTTGGGGGATGGGAAAATTCAATGGTCCTTGATTTTCACTCTATTCATTCATCAAATATTTGGGATGGTGGAGCCAGGAAAAATAAAATCACCCCGTAGCCGTTAAATGCCCCAGTAAAGTACAGCCTGTAAAAATAAAATTTAGCTACAGAAAACCTCAACAAATATTGAGAGCGATCTATTTTCTACTGAATCAAGACTCTCCTTGCAAAAACACTTTCTCTTCACCAAGTGGTTTGAATGAGAACCTTATACAGGGTGTTTAAGCAGTTGTGGAACTGAAGCCTCATTTAGGTTCTTATGATCTTGGCTGTCTCTCTCATTTTTCTCCTGCCCTTATTTCCAATTGACAGGGGCCTAAAATAGCCACCATAATTGATTAAGCAGAGCAATCCTGATGTAACTTTAATCTCCGGAATTCCCGAAGCGCCTGGCTGTGGGATGCGGGGGAGGCACGTCAGGGTAGGCATCAATCTCTGACTCACCCTGGCAGTTTTCATTTTCTTACAGCCTTTTCAAACAGGTACGGTTACGATACTACTCTTCCTCTGGGAGACAGAGCGAGCAAATACATCTCAGCCAGCAGTGTTCTGTGGGGTTTCTTTTCCTCTTGTTCTTCAAAGTTTTAGCTAAAGAAGAACATTTTACGCTGTGTAAAATAGTAGTTTTGCAGTCACAAGTAGAGACAGCTCAGGACCTAGTGGGTTACCCAGGGGTGCCAGCAACCACTCCTAGATGGACAAAGGGTAATCATCTCTTATTCTCCCTTGGAGACAAACAACCCATCCTCACCTTCCTGATTCCTGCCCACCAAACCCCTGAATCATCACTGAACTACCACCCAGGTAATGACTTTCATCCGTACCATTGCGTTAACTCCTTTCAGAAAAATTTGGTACTGCCCATACGTTGCAGCAATGAGTTCCACTGCTTAGCAATCACCGTGAGGAGAGTTCTTCCTTTAAGACCTTTAAACCAGTTCCTCCAGCGAGTTTCACCAGCTGTTCTCGCATTGTGCTAGCCCACAGCAGCTCCTGACCCACTTTTCTTCGTAGGAACCCTCAGCTGTCTCCTCATAATCGCTACCTCGGCTAGAGAACTCAGCTTACTCTCACCCTATAAAAGCTACAGCATCTATCATCCTTCTTGCCCTTTTCAAAGCATTTTCGTGTCCTACTACATCCTACTAAAGACGGTGTGATCAGAACTGCATAGCCTTAAGTAGGTAGGGACATAACAATGTTAGACCTCCGTTCCTTTTCTGGCCATGCCTGGTCTTCCATCACGAGGTCCTGAGGGAAGCAAGACAAGAGTTTTCTAAGGCAGAGGCAGCGTCTTCTATGCCCCAGCTGAAACAGCATTGGTTACAGGGGATGTAGCCTCAGATGAATGAGAGGGTGCCACCAATAAAAGCAAAAAAATAATAAGAGGAAATAAAATGAGTCAGGTAGGTTAGAATTTATTTTAAAAAAGGAGATAGTGAGATAATAAAAAAGAAAAATGCACTCAAGCTTTCCTAGCACAGTGTTTTGGAGTGGTGTGGGGGGAAAAAAATAGATCATACTTTGTTTTCAAGCTGTGGTTTGAAAAAGTGTCACTGAGGACACCATGCCAGAAGTTTAGGATATGTCTATGCCACACAATGTTAATTTACCCAGCTGAGCTCTCTGCTAATGCAGCTATATTGCTTACGGTACTTACAGCTAACTAGTTTAGAGCTCTCTCTGAAATCTCTTCCCCAAATTGCATTGTGCAATGGAGAAATGCTTTTTTTTGAGTCATTGGCACTGCAGGGCACCTTGAAAAGGCAGGTAGCACACCACTAGCTCCTCTATCCCAGTGGAACAGTGGGTGTGGTACCCTTGCAGACATAAGGTGCTCAATATACCTTGCTGAAAGACCCCAGCCAGGACAACCTCTGCTGTTGAAATGTGCAGGGATGAACATGCCTACAAATTGCTACAGAAGTGCTCTAAGGCACAAAATCAAATCCAAACATATGGGTGTTCTGCAGCAGTGGAAGAACAAGAGGACTTGCTGCCTGAGCTCTGATCACTGAATCACAAACTGGTTGGGGTTGGCAGGGCCCTCTGGGGCTCCTCTGGTGCCCCCCTCCTGCCCCAGCAGGGTCCCCCCGAGCAGGGGGCCCAGCATCGCAGTGACCAGGCGCGCTTGGAATCTCTGCACACAAGGAGACTCCACAACCTCTCTGGGCAGCCTGGGCCAGGCTCCACCACCCTCCCCCCAAACAAGTTGCTCCTCCTGCTCAGCTGCACCCTCCTGCCTTCCAGTTGGTGCCCGCTGCCCCTTGGCCTGGCGCTGGGCACCCCTGAGCAGAGTCTGGCCCCAGCCTCTAGACCCCCGCCCTTTAGATACCACCACACCTCCTGGACACGACAGTAGCTGTCTCCACAGGCAGGTCAGGGAGATATTAAATTTCCAGCTCCCCGTGACACACAAAACTGACACGATGCCTGATGCATATTTGGCCTGATTCCTGTCTGTCAGCTCCCTTCAGTGAATTTTTCTCCTTAGCTAATTTTAGCCAAATTTGAAAGAAAGGCTGGAGTCTCACAGATAATTATATTTTTATAAGTTTCTGGGATCTGGCAGCTGGAGAGAGAAGAAAGACCAAAATTAGTGCTTTCCATTAAGGGAAAGCAGGCAAAACTGAGCTGCTATATATTCCAGCGAGCCCGAGACAGCCAACAAACCCGTACACATTCGACGGGAGATCAGCATCGCTGGTGTTTGCTCTTGCCAGAGCTGGTATTTTTGCATTGATGTGTGGTTTAGGAACCCAAACTCATCGTCCTCCAGATTTAATTAGTTCTGCTATTCTCCCAACAGTTCCTAACCTTGTGTTGAGGTATTGGTAGCAGCAGAGCATCCACTGAAATTAAGATGATTTATGAAGGAGCGGTCAAAAATACCTGTTTTCTTGTAGGAAAAAGCAAGTAGTGATGACATCCCAGCACTGACTTTGATTCTTCTTGAGCAGCCTGGTTTTCAGCTTTCAATCCTGCACTTATTAGAAAGTAAGATTGGACAGTGAATTTTGTAATTATTAGAAAAGGAATTCAAAGCTTCTCAGGCCGATCCCCTTTTATGTGTCAAATTAAGGGGAATTGCGTTTTGCCTTTAAATTAAAAAGAAAAACTCATTCTTGAGAAATAAAAATGTCATTGTTCAAGGAAGAGTAATAAAGTAGGAATGCTTCTCCTTCGGCTGACTGCTTTTGTAAATGAGGAAGAACACTGAAGTCAATAAATTTCCATTATCCGAGCTCCCTAAATCCTCAGTGGTTGGGTTTTTACCACATAGATGAAGTTACAAGACCTCAGAAGAGGCTAAGAAAGATTCATTTGGGGTATTTATAGACAGAGGCGAGGTTCTCCAAACTTTTCCAGTTGTTACTTGCGACGTCAACGTGGAAAAAGTCGTTCATCATGGCAACTGCTTGTTCTAAACCAGAGCTCTCTGCACACAAAACCATAAATAAAGAGCTACAGTTGCTCAGTAGGATGAGAGGTTTTGCCTGCTCATTACCAAGTGCAGCTTTGCTAGTAGACTATTTGCAAAAGGTAACAGAAAAGCAACACAAAAATAAGTTAAAAGTAGGGCCAGCAAAGATATAAATAGATATAAATAGCAAATACCCCCTAAACTTGGAGTACAATAAAGAAAGCATAAAGTGGGTGAGTCGATCAAAACAGGGCGTAAAATATGACCACGTAAGCAGCAAGTTGCATGAATCTTACAGGGAGATATTCAAGGATCAGTGCCTACAGCGGGTTCCTCCCATAAGGATTCAGTCCCTACGTGGAACAATATGAGGAACCATCCAGGATATATAATAGCAAAGTTTGAAAGGGGAAAAAATGGCAATGTCTAGTCTACACTAAGAAATTAAACAACTGCTGAAAAGCACTTTGTGTCTTGGGGAAAACAAGCCTAAGCTTGTCTGCGTTGTCCTGTGACTCACGTGTTGGGAAACCGTCTGCATTTGGGTACAGCAGCCCGAAAAGAACCTGCGAGTCTAGGTCTTATTAGTCACAAATGAAATTCGGGCTTCTAGGTGCCCCAGCCTCCTTAAATCTGGAGCCTGTGTCACCTACACACTTGTGATGACTTTTACTCCATCGCTGCCTTTGAGTGAAGCAAACTCATTAGTTTACTGATATTAAATACGTTGGTTTACTCCAGTGAGGGAGCCTTAACCGTGTTAAGACAGGCTGGGAACTGTCTTCCATGTTTATCTCCTTAAGTGGTCCCAAAATACAAACACTACCTCACCAGCCGTTTCTAGAAGAAGCAAAAGAGAGACCTTCTATGGAAACGGACAAAGGAGAGAAAGTCACCGTGGCTGAGCACAGCGCCAGACCAGAGGGGACAAGGGCTAATTAAACCTTGCTTCTGCTATTAATAGGCTGATGGAGGCACCACTATCAAACGGAAGCACGCACATCATTTCAAACAAGCTGTTTCTTGTGCTTGCGGGGTGAACAAGGAAGCTCTGAGCGTGTCAGATTAAGATTGTTATTATTAAGATGTCATGGGGAGTTCTTGAAAGCAACCTATGAGCTTAACGCACCACACAGTACAGGATAGCATTCAGAACACAGCTTTTATGGTTCACCTGCCTTTGAACAGCGCTTCATGACCTTGAATGTTCTGAGCAAGGACACAAGGAGGGCTGTATTAAGGAGAAATTATTAAATATTGATTTTTTTTCTCTTTTTTTCTTTTTTTTTTTTTTCCCTGGCATTTGATATCAAGATAAATGCCAGAAATTCATCTATCCTGTTCCAGCTGACCCAGAAAAGGTGCTCCATCAAGTTCGAGTCCATAGAAAATGAGACAGGGACAAAGAAGCACGAAACTTTTCCACCTTATCAAACAACTAATTAGTCTTTGTCAGCGTTTGGAGCAGATGCTTTAAAAAAAAGCTTCCGCAGCTTGACGTGGTTAACCACACAGCTCTTCTACACTCCCATCAGATCCAGTCACTCATGGAAAATCATGAAAGTGGCCTTAATAGAGGTCACAAAATGTTTGGCAGAGGGGACTTTGCGAGAGCTTACGCAGAGCTCAGGAACTTTGCTGATGCAAAGCCTGACTGGCGGTTGTCTGGCTTCCCGCAGAGCCCGTCATCTCTCGACCAGGAGTTTCTGGGTCAAACTCCACAATTTGTGGCATCTTTCTCCTAAGCTGGCATAGCCTGCAACGTTCTCAGCTCCTTACGGCTTCTGCAAAGAGTTTCAACATGGACAGATCTTTGACATCTCAAAGATAAATTCTTTCTTACACTTTCTTACTTTACTGATATGTTGCTCTCCTTTGCTCCTAATTAACAACAAACACCCCACGCTGCCTCCAGAGTTCAGCTCTGGATTTTAAGGCCAGCGTGACTTTGTCCAGAGCTGGATGAGTTCCAGGGCTGGAAGCGAGGAGAGTGCCAGTGCTTGTGATTGCACTGAAGCTCAGCCGCAACGCAAACCAGGATCCAGCCTTTCTGGCACCTCCAGTGCTACTGGATCCACCTTACAAAGGGAAAGCTGGAGGACATCTGAATGACTTATTTAAGCTGTAGTCAGGTTGCTCACAGGTCTCTGCTGACAACGCGACATGGTTCTAAATGAGGGCTTCAGCTTACCAATGTTTTTCCAGAAAATTTGGAACAACTGACCTCTTTGGAAGAATCACAGCCCAAAGAGGTCATACAGTTCTTGTCCTTGAAGGTTTTAAGGACTCACTTGAGTCCTGTGCAACCTGGTTTAACCTCACTGCCTATCCTACTTTGAACAAGAGGTGGGACTACAGACTTCCCAAGATCAATTGCAATCTGAATCATCCTATGATCCTGTGAAAACAAAGACTTGTGGACAAACAGTCTTCTGTAATTTTTCCTCTTCCATTTTAAAACGTAAAGAAAAATTCCTGCTTGCCCTGTGTCCTATTTGGATATGCTGGTATGGACTAAACAGCATTTGGCCAGTCCAAAGCATGGATCCTCGTTGCAACCTCTTGAAACACAAGCCAACTACTCTCCATTTCATTTTAAAAGTTGACATAGTGGGTACTTGCGGCCTGTTTAAACCTGGTGGCCTAAAACTTTAGATGAAAAAACCCCAAACAAAACAGAGGAGAGAGTTCATCAATGACATCCATTGGTGAAAAGAGAGAACCCTCCCTTGCAGGTCCCTCAGTAAGACTTGCCAGCAGAAGTAGTTTTGTTTCTGGAACAGAGGGCAAAGACTTGTTTCCAAGTCTCTCCAGTGGATTGCAAAGGCAGTACAGATCGCAGAAGACACTTGCTCAAACTCTTCCACAAAATCTTGGAACCACAGAAAAAACTTAAGTACAAAAGAACCTCTGGAAGTCATCTAGTACAACTTCCAAAGCTGGATGCCTCCAAAGATGAGATCCCACCATGTTTCTGGGCAGCTTCTTCCAGTGTCTGACTACCTTGTCTGTGAAGATTATCTTCCATCTAGCTGTAATATCTCATGCTGCAACTTGTGCCTGTTTTCTCTTGGCCTTCCTCTGCTTCTCCTTGTACGTCACGTATTCCAGCCCCCTACATGTCTTAGTAGACTTGCTCTGACTTGCCAATATCCACCCTGTGCTAGGGGCTCAGAACTAGGCACAGTACACCAGACGTGGCCTAACAAGCACCACACAAAGAGGACAACCACCTGCCTTGACCTGATGGATAAGATCCTGCGAGCACAGCTCAGTCTGCCGCTGCTCTTCAGCGTTGCCAAATGTAGGGCTGCCAGAGGTGGAAGTAGCCAAGTGGTTCTGCACATGCTGGCTACGGGAATAGAAGTGGATGGATTTTTTTTTTCCCCCCTCTCCATGTTTTTTGGGGTTCCTAGTGGCACCTCTAGCTCCGCCCTGGAAAGAGCTGAGAACAGCAGAACTGGCTCAGACCAGTTTACACTGAGGTCTGAAACGCATCTAACGGTTCTCACAGTCCAGGCTTCCTCAAGAGACGGACAAACCAACACATCAGCTGGCAGATGGACTAACAGAGCATATGCCTGGTGAGAAAAGTGACTAATGGAGGACAGGGACAAGCGCAGCATCTACTTTTTAAGTAAAATTTGCTATATTTATTCTTTTGTGCAGTATCTGAACGCACTTAACTCGGGGCTTAAAGTACTGTAAAATCATAGTGTGAAAAACTGGGAAATGTCAGCTGTGCTGCTGAGCAAACCTACCCCAAATCAAAATTTAGATGCTGCCTCAAATAGCAATTCCCATTTTAATTGCCCTCCCTTCACCAAATTTCTGTATAATAATAAGAATAGTATTTCTGTCTTCTCCTGGAGCGTAATGCAAGTCCATTCATTTGCTCTCCACATTGAAAACTAATTAAGAGTTATTAAAAATTATCAATTTTGTTCCTTCTTCAGGTACAGTTCCTGTCACTTGTATTTGTAGCAGGTCATGTTGTGCCCTATGACTAGTCCAGTTTATTTCTGGGATGACAGAAGCGACAATTTTTGGCCCATAATATCTGTGCGCACCAGAAACAGAGAGTGGAAGAGACAGTGAGAAGTGATTAGAGTACCACATATTCTCAGTAACCACCCCCACATGCCTGCACCTCCACGGATAAGCAGTCTCACTCTACAAAAAAGTTATTAATTATATTCTAAAGATCTACAGGTTAAATTGAGCTGGTTTGGAAGAATTTGCTACAGAATCCATTTCATTCTGTCATTACAATTGGTCAAATTAGAAAAAACCCCACATTTATAGTTTAAAAAGGAAGCCAAATAAAGACTAGAATGGCGTTTAGGACACCCTCATGTTTCTTCCCATGCTGTCTGCTTTTATTTCATCTCACGAATATTGGCATCAAGTTCCCACACACCCAACTTCCAGATAATACCCTCCTTTTACATGCTGGCCTGCCCTTCAGCGGTTTTCAGTGAGCGCTTTCTGTCATGAGGTGCCAGCTCAAAAATCTGTGAAGACTGAAAACCATTAGTCATGTTTAAAGAGAGGGAAAAAAAAAAAACCAAACAAGCCCACAAACAAACCCCTTCCAAAACCTACTCAAAGAAGTAGATATGAAAGAGAGGGGTTTAAAGGAGTCAAAAAGGTTGATGTATCCAGACATCTGGCAGGATGGAGATTAAGAATTCCAGTCACGAGAAGTCTATCCCAGCCTAACCCTACTTCCACGACAAGAGCTTCAGCCAAAGCAGGGCACCCAACTGGGTCTGTAGGACCTTACCTACAAGAAGAAGGTGCAGCATGGGTTGAGCTGCTGCGTAAGGACATGCTGCGCTGGACAAACTGCAAGACCAAGAGCTGTGTGAATCTCAGACCAAGCTGAGATGGAGAAGGGAAAAGACCACCCTAGCTCACTTGCTGCTCGGAGAAGACTTGTGGAGCTTAGTTCCAAACTACCAATGTTTCTCTTCTGCATCTGTCAACATGACCCCTACTTCCCAGACAGCTGCCAGCCTGATATATTCACAGCTTCTCTCCTTTCCTTTGGCAAAAGAAGCACCACGTGACCTACCAGCGGTAAACAAAGAGCGGACACATTTTGCACCCCGTGGTCTGGGCAGCAGAGAGAAGGTTCTGAGCACACAGGGAAGCGGATGACTTCCAAGTACACGTTTTCGTTTCCCTCTCTTGTGTCTGACATAGAGACAATAACATTTACCACTGGCAGATCCCCAGAGCTCAACTCCAGCACCACCAAGGGAAAGGTCTGAAGAAGCTTGGGTGGTTACAGGACCTCTTTGGTTGGATGATTTCCTCTCTGCCAAATCACAGCGTACCCTAACGCTTTCCATAGCACTTGTTATCAGAGCGAGACATCACTCACCATGAAAGCCACGCAGTCCAGAAAATCCAGGAGTGCAATACAAACTGTTTTACAGTGGCATAAACAACCCTGCAACAGGAGAACACCTTCTCACTGGCATTTCCGCAGGAGGCACCGCCACCAGCACATCTGCACCATCCAGCTGAGACTTGCTGCTGCTGCTCCACCGCCACGGTACAGCAACACCCTCCCTCTCTGCTGGCAGCTGCTGGGTAAACTACCTTTATAGACACCTCCTGTCAACCTTGGTACTCTATCCCAGGCTGCATTTTCATCGGTTGGCTCAGCGATAAAATATCTAATGATGCTGGTGCCTGAATCATCGTTGGACTCAGACAAATGACTCGGGTCTCCCTCTGCAGAACGATTGCTCCAGGCTCTTTGCAGGCATTAGCACCGGCACGTGTTCCCTGCACGCTGAGCTCTGCTTCCACTAGGATGTTTCAGCAGCAAAGATAAATTGGTCTCACCACCTACTCCGCTGCAAGTGCTCACTCTTCCTGGCACTTCAGAGGGAGTCTCCAACTCCAGCAGAGCCTCCCTCCTGGACGTGTGGCGCTGCGGGGCGGAAAACCAGCCTGGTATTGCTCTTAGAGCGAACGAGAAGAGATGGTTGCTCTTGCAATTTCATTGGAAGAACCCCTTCACCAAGCAGCACCGATTCCAGGGATATTTAAGTAGAATCGAGATGAGACAGAGTATTATTGTATTAGCACATAACAAGTATTCCTCCCCCTTCCACCAGCTTTACCTCCTAAACGCCAGGAATTAGCACGTCTGACGAGAGACGCAGCGAGGAAGCAATTTCAGGTTGAGCGCATCACGCCCTGACTCGCTGCCATGAAGCTCTGCGCTTCAACGGCGTTCCTGGTGAACGTCGATGAAATATTCATCGGCTCATATTTGTAAACGGCCCAGCAACATACCGAGTAAATGACCTCCGATGAAGCGCCTCGCATTAAAATGGAACAGCAGCCAGCTGAAGCGAGGGAGATACAAACGACGTGTGTTTTGTCAGCGCAGACAAGCAGCAAACACAAACAGAAAGAAATCTAGTTGGGCTCATCATGCTGACAGCGAGAAACAAACGAGGAGCCGGCTTGTTCGCTTTAGAGAGACCCGCTGGCAGTGCTGGGAGCAAGTGGGGCAACCCGGGCTAAATTTTACTCCCTGCCTCCTGTCACAATCGAAACACGACCCAGCGAGCTGTTTTGTTCTCCCCACACGTTGCCCCCTGGTTGTTAGCACCAGTCACCCCCATCCCCTGCGCCTACCCTGCAAAGCGCCCAACCACGAACCCTTCCCTGAGGGGCTTGGCCCCTCAGGTGGCAAACACAAAGAGGGAGCCAGGTTCGCGAGGGGGTCGGGGTGTGGGGCTGGGGGGTGTCGCCGAGTGGTGCACTTTGTCTGGGCTGGCGTTACCGGGTGCTGGTTTAGGGAGCAGAAGGGTGGATTTTCTGCCCTGCTTTCAGCTCTCATCGGTATTCACGATGCGTGCTTGCCAGGGAGGTTGCCAGCGCTGCGCTGCACTGCACCGCTTGCATCAGTTAATCCTCGTACGGGAAAGCTCCACAATGGAAAGTGTGAGGAGAATGCGAAATAAATTAGGAAAACCTAGCAAGCCATCCGTCAGCCTCCGCGAAACGCCGAGGCGCCCAGGCCTGGCCTCCCCCACATCTTTTCCAAGGGACTTTCTTGCAATCGAGCTTATAAACCCCCATCTGCCGGTGCCCTGGGGCCTCACAGAGAGGTGAGCTCCCTCTGCCAGAACCTGGTGGGTGGTGAAGACTGGGGGGGTTTATCATTTATTAATTAAGTGCTCTGTGATAAAGCAGCTCTATCTACATGCAGGTCCACAGCTCTGCGGGCTGAGGAGGACCCACCGTGGCCGAGAACTTGGACAAACAGCACCATCAGGTGGCTCGCCTGGAAATAGATGTGTGGAGACACCCAGGATATCTCCAACAGGACCTGGCCATCCCTCTGCTCTCCTCTTCCAACCCTCCCAGCAGAGAGAGCCCACTGCCCCTTCCTGGGAAAATCTGAATCCACAAATCATAAGATAAAACTTATCCAGCACATCCAGGCAAAGCCTTAAAGGAGAACTTTCACCGTGCTTCTCCCCACACCTAGAAGAGTCTTCTATGTCTCGTCCTTTCCATTGCTGACAGCTCTATGTACCTCAGAATGCCAGCAGGGTACCTCTGGAGCTGCTCTGGTGCCACCCCCCTGCCCCAGCAGGGTCACCCCGAGCAGGGGGCCCAGCATCGCAGTGTCCAGGCGCGCTTGGAATCTCTGCACACAAGGAGACTCCACAACCTCTCTGGGCAGCCTGGGCCAGGCTCCAACACCCTCAAAGTCAAGAACCTTTCCTTTAACACCACAGTTTAACTGACTCTTTAACAGGTACCAGAGCGCCAGTCAGAGTGGAGTACAACTCTTGATTCCCCCACATTTTGAGGATGCTGCTAAACTGATATTTTCCCCTTGAAAACTATCCCCAGTGCACAAACCTGCTTCGAGCCCCTGCTGGCACCCACCTCCTCCTGCCTGCGCAGGGAAAGAGGAGGAGGATGCTTCGTTCAGCCCCAGGCAGGTGCCTCCATCGCCAAAGTCTGCCTTTGAAATCACCACAGCACCTCTGCTGCCTTCTCTTTCTGCTCGCATTTGGTTAGTGCAAGCTGGGAGCAGGAGCATTTCCCAGTAAACGAGGCCAAGCCTCTTCCACCTCCCTGAGAGCCACAGGGCTGGACTAAATGATCCTTGAGGTCCCTTCCAACCTGGGATTCTATGAATTCAGCTCCCAGCCTCCAGGCTTCAGGCATGTCACAACCTCTGCCTTCCGACTCCTGCCTGCCATCC
>WEIS01094400.1:0-12139 GCA_013389965.1 Todus mexicanus
TCCAACCTAAACGATTCTTTGATTGCAGCAGAACCAGAACTAACCAGACAAAACACAAGTGAAAAACAGTGCACGAAGGAAACAAAACTGTGTGAGAGCCCCTGCGGCCGCGCTCGCCTGCGTGTCACCCGGAGCCCACCTCGGAGCGGGAGATGCTGCTGTTGGACGTTATCACTTTGCTCACGTGGCTTTATCGCCACATTTCAGGGTTTTAGTAAATGGAGGAGTTTCTACTACCCAGGTCCTCAGGCAGCAGAGCACAAATACGAATAACGAGCACGTCACCAGCAAAGAGCAGATCAAGGGAGCAGCCCGAGATGACCCTAAGGTCACCCTGGCGTGCAGCCGGGCAGCTGAATTCATTGATGAGCCAGGAACCCGTCCGAGCTATCGAGCCCAGCTGGCAGGTTTGGTTTGGCTGCTCAGGAAGGTGCTAAGAAGAAAAATTTCTGAACTTCTTTGCTGAAATCTCAATGAGTAACGACCTCGCGGGGAAGACCGATCGCGGAACGCTCCGACCGGGCGGATACATAAAACTTACCTTTCTTGAAGGTCATGGAGAGACTGTTCAGCTCTGTGGAGTCCTTCGAGGTCTTTCATCATCTTCTTCATGTGCTCCTTCGAGTAGCGGTTCTGGATGTAGGCGAACCAGCAGCCGCCCACCCCGATGACGATGGACACCACCAGCATGAAGTCCTTCAGGTGGTTGTGACGAGTTACTGGAAGAGAACCAGAGATACTCTTGAAGCCGAAAGCACAATGACGAATGACCAGCTCTGCGACGCTTCACCTGCACCAGAGCCGGACGTGAGAAGTCAAGACGGTGTTAGAATGAAGCGTGACCCAGGTTTCACCAAGGGAAAACCTGAGTTACGTTGATGCTGGTCACAGGGACGGGGCAGAGCAAGCGTCAAACTGCCGAGACTTTCCATCAGGATTACGACCGAGCGTGGAAACCTTCTCTTCAGCAAACCACAGTTACTTTAAAAAAGCCAACAGGGTGGACACGTGTGAGAGAACAGAAGGAACTAAGCGGGGGTTTTGAGTGCTAAACAAAAACCAAAACCACAATTCAAGCAGAATTTTTTACTGTTTACTCTTTAGCAAATCCTTAAAAACAAGTATGTGCCGAGAAAGCTAAAAATGAGCTAGTCCAGCTTGCAGCGACCAAACGTTCAGTGTCTGCTCGTTTTGAGCTAAAAGAGGGAGATTGAGAGTGGAGAGAAGGGAGAACTTGTTGGTGCTGAGAGTGGGGAGAGCCTGGCCCAGGTTGCCCCGAGAGGTCGTGGCTGCCCCATCCCTGTCCCCATTGCAGGGGAGGTTGTTGGGGACTCTGAGCAACCTGCTCTAGTTGCAGATGGCCCTGCTCCCTGCAGGGACAGGGTTGGATGTGATGGCCTTGGAAGGTCCCTTCCCACCCAAACCAGTCTGTGATCACAGCCCAAACAGGTGTGTCTCGGGGAAGGGTCCCCGGGGGCTGCTCACTTGGGAGGTGGAAACCTAAAGGCACAAAGCAAAGGGGGTGGCTCGGGGCGGGGTTCCCCGCAGCCCTGTACTGGATCTGCAGAGAGGAGGGACACCGATGCTTCTCTCCTGACCACACCAATGCTGCTCTCCTGATCACACCGATGCTGTTCTCCTGAACACAGCGATGCTGTTCTCCTGATCACAGTGATGCTGTTCTCCTGACCACATTGATGCTGTTCCCCTGACCACAGCGGGGCTGTTCTCCTGATCACACCGATGCTGTTCCCCTGACCACAGCAGGGCTGTTCTCCTGACCACAGTGGGGCTCCTCTCCTGATCACACCGATGCTGTTCTCCTGGCCACACCGATGCTGCTCTCCTGACCACAGTGATGCTGCTCTCCTGACCACAGTGATGCTGTTCTCCTGATCACACCGATGCTGTTCTCCTGACCACAGTGATGCTGTTCTCCTGGCCACACCGATGCTGTTCTGATCACACCGATGCTGTTCTCCTGACCACAGCGGGGCTTTCCCCTGGGCGGGGAGCGGGACGGGACCTTTCTCCAAACATTCATCAGACATCCGAGCACCACCTTCCCTCCTCTTCGCGAACACCGCCACATGATCCATCACCTAACGCGCCACAGAAGAGCTCGATCACCCTTTGAAAACACTCACTTGCCAGTTCAACACTCAAGAAATAAACAGCTCCAAGGCTGGCGCCGTTCCTTGTTCCGGATGGATTATCACAACATCCTCTTCCAAGGAGCAGCTCCTGGCAAGCTGCGGCAGAAAGGTAATTTGGAGTCCCTTTCATCTCGATCTGGAGAAGGCTGCTCGGCTGACGTGTTCGGATGGTTGTTTTCCACCCACCCACGGCTATTACCGCGCTTCTCGCCTTCGCCGTCTCCTCCAGCGTGGCCCCGCAGAGCCGCCTCCCCGGCCCCGCGGCACTGCGCCCGAGGCTAAGGCAAGCTGAGGTGTTGCACAGAGAAATACCTGCCAGCCCCACCTCGAGCTGATTCATCTCCTGCTCCCACTGCCAGCGCCAACCGCTCTCAGCTCCACCTCCTCCCTCTTCAGCGGCTTTCCCCTCAAGGCAAGTGGGTAAGGACACTCTAAGGAAAACTAAGATGAGATGCAGATGGAGCCTCTTTACTTCCTACAACTTATCTCCGTGAGATATAAGGGTTGGCCAGAAGATTTCAGCTCCCCATGCCTGGGAAGAAATCTGTGGGGAACAAAGATTAAACCCATCCCAACTGGCTTTTCTCTGCAGGTCTTCGAAGAGAAGGGAAGGGGCCCTCAGAGCATGGCAGTAATTTGGCTGCTTTGAGCAAGGAACTTGTCTCTTCACAGCACCTGCCACCAGCAGCATGGCTCCCATCTCTAAGGGACACCTTGGTCACTGCCTCTGAGTGATTCGAAGAACAGGAAATAAAAACTGAAACAAAACACAATAAATCTGAAACTTATTGTGCAGACTTGCACGCTTTCATAGAACCAGGGAACCGGTTTGGTCAGAAAAGAGACTCGAGCCCAACTCTGCCAGGGCCTCACTGCCCCGTGNTTTCTACGATTCCACGCTCCGGCTGCCAGTGGGGTGACCCTTCGGGCTGTTGTATCGCCAAGGCAACACAATCGGATCATCTTTCTCCTCTCCATTTCCCTGCTGCTTTTGAACTCGCTGTACCAGAACTTTCTGTTCTCTCAGCTCCTCGCCCCCTGCGCCGAACGCACCGCGACAGAGGCCAACCGCGCGGCTCCGGAGTGGAACTTTTACAGCTGGAGCTCAGATTGTTTGCGTCCAGTTTATTGCAACTTAAATCACGCCACGTCCCCCCTCACCGGCGGATGGGCTGGCACGGCCCATGCTCCTCGCTCACGTGCGGCCTCTGTAGCTCCTGCCGCTTCACCCCTTCGCTCCCGCTCCCACCAGCCTCGCTACGCTTCCAAAAGCGCCAGGAAAAGCAGCGTACATCGAGGAAAACCCATCTTTGTTCCTTTTTTCTCTGGGAAAGAAGGAAGAATGGACGCGATTTTACCAGGCAGTCGCTGCCACGCGTTGACTGCGAGACTATTGATTAATTCAATCGCGTCAGGTTTGCAGCGCTGCCTTTGGTTTGTGCTTTAAAGACGGGAGGTAAAGAGCTGTAAAATAGTAAAAAATGAAGAGTGACTTCAGGTGCCTTAAATGAAAGAGTTCCGCAGTGAGGAGGAAATACTCAGAGCCTCAGTTCTTAAAGGGAAAAGTTTCAGAACGTGTCACTTTGGGAATAGAGCCAGGAGGGATTATCAGGAAACCGGCGATTTTACAGCAATTCACACAAGCATCGTAAAATAAGCAAAGATCTACGTCTTCTGTAAAGGCTACACCAGTTGCTCATGTTGAAGTTGAAATATCAGGGGGGAAAAAACCCCATGGGAACGACTGATTTCCCTCTGCGCGTTAATCGGATCTGCAACGCCCCCTTCCCTGCTCAGCGGCAGACCCAGGATGGGGAAGAAGAACGAGCGGAGGACGCAGAGGTGGGGCCAGGCCCAGGGGCAGATGCTGTAAGTGCGACAGCATCAAAGAAACAACAAAATTGCCTCCGGTTTTAAAACCCTCAAATGAATCAAACGGCTCCGAAAACCCCCCTGATGGCACCTCTACTTCTCCTCTCAGCCCATCCCAACCCCGGTCCTCTCCACAGCACTTTACACTCTTTTCTTTTCCTCCCGGGCCCCCAAGATAACTGTGAAAAGGCACTTTACAGGTGCTGCTTGTCACTGGCTATAGGACACCCCCAGACCAGCCCCATCTCTCCACTGTCCCCCTCGCCTTGGCTTGTCAGGTCTTCAGCAACTGCTCCTCAAGGAGCACCCAAACTTCGAGCCCCAGCTTAATGACAAGGTGCTGCTGGAACACGGACTGAGAAAACGGGAGAGATCTGGATCTGGCGGGTGGACTGTTCAGTGCATGAGGAATTGGTGGGATGGTCCCACCCCGAGGGCGGTGGTCNTTGTCTGTGGCTCTAAAACCACACGATAACAGGCCCCGTGAAGCCTGCTAACGGGCCCGAGCTGCTTCTCTGTCTAGGTGCAGGGAACCTAAACACAATCCAGGGAACTGTAAATATTTGAAGTGGGTGGTAAATCTCACAGCGATAAATTAATCTCATATTTGCTTAAGAAACTCTATTGCTTTAAATAAATAGTGATTCAACGGATCTGGAAAGACACATTTCGTTATAATAAAGGTTAACGAACGGGCTGCATTGGAAGGAACGTGGCTTCCACCACCACAGAGAGTGGGCACCAAGGAATGAACCCTTAATGAAAAGTAAAAAAAGGTCGGTTTGTTCAGAAACCTTCAACAACTGCCACCTCCCACCCGGGAAACGTCTCCTCTTCCAGGCACCTGGTCCTTGTGCTTCAGTTAATCCCCACACAAACGTTCCATAGTTAAGGGGTAATGCTCAGGATGATGCTAATGACGACCGCAAACGAGAAGGGCTGAGGGAAGGGCAGAGACTCCATCCCACAGAGCGGAGCTATGGACACGTCTCCTGAAATCCCACCCGCAAACCACAGGCTCCACTTCAACGGCCTTGGGAGAGGTGGCCAGGAGAAGTCACCAGGATGGACAATGCAGCGCACGGCATTTTGCCTGTCTTACGAGACCGTGGTGGTGCCTTTAACCCTCGGTGAGGAGACCTCCATGTCTCAGCCTCCATAAAGAATAAAAACCTAAATTCACTTTTCACCAGAAGTATCCGCTGGTTTGGATTTTACTGCTCGTTTGCTTAAACTCCCCTCTCCCGTTCCACCTGACGTTGTGCTGGATAAATCCCTGACCCACGGGAACAGGACCCCAAAGGGACGCAGGCACAAAACACACAATCGCTTCGTTGTGGTTATTGTTTCACTGTTCCTGTTCTCACCAGGATCAACGGCAGAGCTGCAAACCTCAGAACCAGGCAGAGCTGTCGAAGAAGGAAAAAGCACCTCCAGGGTCTGGTGGAGGAAGCAAGACCTTGTGAGATCGGCAAGGAAAGGGGCCCCGGTGCCCGGCTCAGCCACCTGAGGCTTCCTGAGACCTCCACCACAAATTACAGAAGACATCAGAGAACAAGCCCCAAGATGGGAGAAAGCTTCAACCAACTTCCCCGCGTGCCCAGGGGGGCAAGAAGCCCCCAGCATCGGGCTTGTGGCAGCCCCAGGGGGGCAGCAGGAGCAGGGCAGGGAGCGTCCCCCTGCAAATCCTGGGCCCTGGGGAGGCCGCCCCTGGAATCCTGGGCTCAGCTTTGGGCCCCTCCCTCCCAGCAGGAGCTGGAGGGGCTGGAGCGTGGCCAGAGAAGGGCAACGGAGCTGGGCAAGGGGCTAGAGCACAAGGCTTGGCCTGTGTGACATGGTGAAGCTTTTTTGGCTGGTCAGTGACACTTCACAGGGGCGGTGGAGGCCCAGCGCCGAGCTGCTCTCGCCGCTCCCCCGACACACGCTCAGGCCCCGTAACTCCTGCGCCGGGAGGGGGAATTTTACAGGCAGCTCTTGGATGTAAATGGCAAAGTAAATTATTTGTAACGGCTTAATGGCCGTTCCCTGTGTTTGAGGCTCTGCTGGAACGTGAACCTCCTCCGGTCACGCAGATGAAAGTGCGCAGTGAGCCGTGCCGGTCGGGTTGGTTCAGATCAGCCAGGGCTGGTTAACGATTGTGAGATCTGTGCACGCATCGCGTGTGCCAACAGGGGAGACACACGTTGGACTTGCGGCTGAAGTAGAGATTTAACACTTTCCAGAAGGCAGCATTTGCTGGTTTCCCGTCAAGGGAACGGCTCCAGTTGCTCTGCGGTGTACGGTGAGAGGTTGCATATTCACAGCTGGTCCTCCAGGAACGATAAAGGAAGAGCAGCTTCCAATGGCCATTAGCGACCGGTGCTTTCGGGAAGTCCGCGGTGACCTTTCGAGCTGCAGAAACTGTTTGGCCATGGTGAGAGATCAGTGGTTTCAGTTCCATTCCTGTCATGGCTCCTCTCCGACGATCGATGGGGGTGGTCTTCTGTCGTCTCTGCTGTTGAGACGGAACCTGCTGGCGGAGGGATGTGGCTCACAGCCGCAGGATGTCAAGGGTTGGTCTTCTATTCTCTCTTGAAGCTACCTTCTATTCACCACAGGTATAAAAGCATTACAAAAAAATCAGCCTAGACTGGAACCCTTGGCTGCTTCTTGCAACCTCATCAGACCTGAGACGCCTCATTGTCCGTGGGGGCGACACGCGCCAAGGGATGACGTGTAGAGTTGTAGAGTGGTTTTGGCTGGAAGAGACCTTGGAGATCATGGAGTCCAACTGTTCCCCCAGCCCTGCCAGGGCCCCACTGCCCCGTGTCCCTCAGCACCACATCTCCACGGCTTGGAAACCCCTCCAGGGATCAGGGGGCCTCCACCCTCGGCCTGGGACACGCCTGGGCAACCCTTTTCATGAAGAAATTTGTCCTCTACATCAAATCTAAACCTCCCCTGGCACAACTTGCGCACAGGGGACACACGACAACGACGAGGGAAAGCGGAGGACGGCGTATGAGTGCTCAAATCGTGCCCCAGCACTACACCAAGCAGGAACAGGCCCTGACCAAGGAAGGTTTCCTTTTATCTCACAAAGGCACCGAAAGCTCATGAGCAAGATGTAAGAGGGAGAGAGACAAAAGTACCTGTAATAGCCATGAGCCAGACGGAACGAATGCAAAAGGAGCACCTCAAGCAGTGCCGAGATAAGCATCAGAAGGCTTCGAGATAGTGCCAAGATGCCTATAATCAACATCAAAGGAACCCAGTCCCTCATTCCCAACCCTCCCAAATGCCTTCCCATCCAGCCTGCTGCTCTTCCTCTCGTCCAGAGGCAGGTAACCTGCAGCACGAGTCACCAACAGACACCCAGATCCTCCTAATGAACAGAGCTGGAACTCTGGTACTTACAGAGAGGAGGCCCAAAGAGCACCGTGTCCAGAGCTTTGAGCTGCAGCTTCTGCCTGTGGCTTCGGTCCGTCATTTTCAGAACACTTCCCATCATGGTGACATTGTTCACTGCTAGCCTGTGAAAAAGAACAAAGACATGATGAAACCCCAGGGGCAGGCATGGTCACGTCCACCTGGATTAATAACCGACCAAAAACCAGTGACGTGGAGTCCTGGTGGACAATGAGTTCACCGCGAGCCAGCGTGGCCAAAAAGGCCAATGATATCCTGAGGGGGACGAAGAGGAGTGTGGAGGCAGGGCAAGGGAGGTTCTCCTCCCCCTCGGCTCGGCCCCAGTGAGGCCACCTCGGGAGCACTGGGTCCAGTGCTGGGCTCCCCAGTTCAGCAGAGACCAGGAGCTGCTGGAGAGAGTCCAGCGGAGGCTGTGGGGCTGGAGCATCTGTGTGGGCAGGCAAGGCTTCAACAGACCACACTTCGCGCTTGGACGAAACGTGGCCACACCAAGCTCTGCCTCACAAACCTCTTTTCCTGTGCAGTTCATCGCTCCTGCCCACTCTGTTCACCAGCCCCTTCTCAGCAGCTGAGCTTCTTCAAACCTGTTATGAGCTTAGGCCAACTCAGAGCCCTGAGGGACGCCAAGGCTTCAAAGTCTCCTTTGCTGGAGCATCAAGGGGTGCAAATTAACACCAGCACATACCAGTGCTGGGTGGTGCAGAGGTACATGACTAGAGGCCCTTGAACTGGGAACACAAACCGTACTTAGATAGCAGAAAAGTGGAGAGGCTCCTTTGCTGAACACAGTGACTGATGACAGAGAAGCTCAATGACTGGGATGAGTTTATGTGGGAGAGCCAGGACACAGCCCAGGTCTGCTCTGTCCCAGAATCAAAAAATCATCAAACGGTTAGGGTGGGAAGGGACCTGTCGAGGTCAACTTGTCCAACCCCCTGCAGGGAGCAGGAACATCTGCAACCAGAGCAGGTTGCTCAGAGCCCCCAACAACCTCCCCTGCAATGGGGACGGGGATGGGGCAGCCACCACCTCTCGCGGCAACCTGGGCCAGGCTCTCCCCACCCTCAGCACCAACAACTTCTCCCTTCTCTCCACTCTCAAGCTCCCTCTGGCAGTTCCAACCCAGCCCCCTTGTCCTGTCCCCACAGGCCCTGCTCCAAAGTCTGTCCCCATCTTTCTGCCAGGCCCCTTGAAGCCCTGCAAGGCCCAGAAGGTCTGCGCGGAGCCTTCTCTTCTCCAGGCTGAACCCCCCCAGCTCTCCCAGCCTGGCCTCCCAGCAGAGGGGTTCCAGCCCTCCCAGCATTGCTGGGGCCTCCTCTGGCCCCGCTCCACCAGGTCCCTGTCTCTGCTGGGCTGAGGCCTCCAGAGCTGGGCCCAGCCCTGCAGGGGGGGCTCCCCAGAGCCCTGGCAGCAGAGGGGCAGGATCCCCCAAGCCCTGGCCTTGCTGCCCACGCTGCTGGGGATCAGCCCAGGGGGCCGGGGGCTGCTCGGGGCCGGCTCAGCTGCAGCTCCTCACCTCCAGCACCCCCAGCTCCTTCTCCGCAGGGCTCTCTCCAGCCCTTCACCTCCAGCCCAGGGTAATACCGGGGGTTGCCCCAACCCAGGACAGGGCCCAGGTCAGGGTTTTAGCTCTAAAGACGTTGCTTGATGCGTAGGATGTGAAGTCTCATGTACAGAGCAGCCAGGACCACCCAGCTGGGGCCGCAGAGACGCTCGGTACGGGTCCTTCCCCCCTGCAGCCAGGACCACAGGTGAAGGCTCTACCCGTAACGGAGGCGGAACAGGACTCGGAGCTGGCTCCGGACACGCTGGGGAACTGCACGCGATGTTACGAGGCGCCTCGGGTCTGTTTTTCTCCCTGGCAGGCAGCCCAGAAGAACAGAAGACAATGCAGGGAGCACTGACCTGGGCATGGCGTGACCGCTCAGCTGCAGCTTTCGGAAGGTCTCCTCGTACTGGGGCAGCTCGACGTAGGTAATGAGCCACTGAACCACCTCATCAACCGTCCAGTTGTACACTGCAGGAGAGGCAGGAGACAAGCAGCTTAATATTCGTACTGTGCGACCAAAACCCTCAAGCCAGCAACAACAGCATCGCTTCATCGGCCGTAGCTCATCCGGGCACCTTCAGCAAAGGAAAAACATCTATAGAGTTTAAACATGTTCCACCAAAGCACGAAGTGAGCTGGGGTGGGGACACTAAATCCTACGGACTGTTACCTAAGAAATAATTCCCTGGGGTACTCCAGGCAATCCTACAGGTCCTGAGCCTCTACCTGGTTACTTCTGTGATTCTTCTTCATTGAATCCTACAACAGTTTGGCTTGGAAGGGACCTTAACGATCTAATAGTTCCAACCTCCTGCCATGGGCAGGGACACCCTGTAGGTCATGGGAGGTTCTCCTCTCCCTCTGCTCTGCCCCAGTGAGGCCACCTCTGGAGCACTGGGTCCAGTGCTGGGCTCCCCAGTTCAGCAGAGACCAGGAGCTGCTGGAGAGAGTCCAGCGGAGGCTGCGGAGCTGCTGCGGGGCTGGAGCATCTGTGTGGGCAGGCAAGGCTGAGAGCCCTGGGGCTGTGGAGCTGGAGAAGAGCAGCCTGAGAGGGGAGCTGAGCAATGCTGAGCAAGAGCTGAAGGGCCCGCGGGGGGCAAGAGGCTGGGGCCAGACTCTGCTCAGGGGTGCCCAGCGCCAGGCCAAGGGGCAGCGGGCACCAACTGGAAGGCAGGAGGTTGCAGCTGAGCAGGAGGAGCAACTTGTTTGGGGGGAGGGTGTTGGAGCCTGGCCCAGGCTGCCCAGAGAGGTTGGGGAGTCTCCTTGTGTGCAGAGATTCCAAGCGCGCCTGGACACTGCGATGCTGGGCCCCCTGCTCGGGGTGACCCTGCTGGGGCAGGGGGTGGCACCAGAGGAGCTCCAGAGGGTCCTGCCAACCCCACCCTGCTGGGATTCTGTCATCTGCAACCAGAGCAGGTTGGTCAGAGCCCCCAACAACCTCCCCTGCAATGGGGACAGGGATGGGGCAGCCACCACCTCTCGGGGCAACCTGGGCCAGGCTCTCCCCACCCTCAGCACCAACAATTTCTCCCTTTTCTCTGGTCTAAATCTCCCTCTTTTCATTTCAAACCATCTCCCCTTGTCCTAAGTTCACCTGGTTCACTTTGGCTGCTGCACTCGCACCACCTCCTCATACAAATCCCTCTCTCTGGGCATTTACAGCCATTTTCTTACAGCATTTCTCTATCTGCACTGGTTGTTTTCACTTCACGTGCTCCACCGGCCTGGAGGAGGGGGGAGGGTTTTGGAGCCTGTTGCCAGAGACATCGGTTGAATTCAGTATTTCAGGGGTTTGGGCACGCGGACAACCTACTTTGGTGGGAGTTTGGAGACAGCAACACCCCTCGGATGAGAGAAAACAAGGGGATCTCACTTTTCCTCTGCCAGTAACTTTGGGTGTTGGCTCTCCGAGGAGCTCAGCCCTGGGCCCTTGCGGTGACGCTGCAAAGGGTGCCCCAGCCCGTGGAGCATCAGCTGCGCCAGCGCCCTCTGAACCGGCTCCCTTATCTGATGGCCTCGTTGCATGTTTTTGTGTGGTGAGCTGGCAGCACGGCAGATCATCAGCCACCAGCACACACCGGGTGTCAGAGGCGGCCGCTGGGAACGCGCTCCCTCCGCACGGTGCGGTGGAGTCGAAAGGTGCCGCAGCCCAGCGCGTCGATGCTGAATCTGCAGCAGCCCGGCATGAGAAGAACAGACGAGTGAGAGCCTGGCCCAGGCTGCCCCGAGAGGTGGTGGCTGCCCCATCCCTGTCCCCATTGCAGGGGAGGTTGCTGGGGGCTCTGAGCAACCTGCTCTGGTTGCAGACGGCCCTGCTCCCTGCAGGGGGTTGGGCTGGATGGCCTTTAAAGGTCCCTTCCCAGCCAAACCCTTCCATGATTCCACGAACTTCTCTCCGTAACAGCCTCACCTGTGGATTTGCGGGTTCTTTTTGGAGCTGACACAAAGCTCCAAAGCCACAGATCAAGGGAACTTTGAGAAACGAAGCTTCTGCCGTTGCCACGTAAGTTTAGTTGCACTTAAAGCAACGGTACGAAGGAAAGAGAATCGGAACATCACGCCACGGATTTCACTTCTTTACGACAGAGGGGACTTTCCTGCTTCGATTGATCATCATCTGTGTTTGCTTAGCACGGGTCGAGCTCCTGAGGCGTTTCCCAGCCTCCAGCCACCCAGAGCGCTGGGCTGGACATCACCCCCCGCTCGTGGTCCCCACCTCGCCCGCTCCTGGCCCAGCCTCCATCGGTCCCTCACTCACACGCCCGTTCCGACAGCCAAGCGGAGAAAGGGCCCGTTCAGCGCCGGCTCCGAGGGCCGCGTCGCGGCCGAGTTCAGAGCGGCAAGGCCACAACTTAAATGCCAACGATGAGCTGTCCCGCAAGTATGTGAAACATCTTCCAGCTCGCTCCAGCTCGCTCTGCACCATCCACGGGAAGAGACAGAGCGAGAGCCAAGCGCTGAGCGAAGGAAAGGAGGGCAAGGCTCCAGAGGAAGGAGCCATCTCCACACACGCTTGCACGAGGACTCACAGGTGCAGGTCAGCAAATGCAAAGCCAGCGAACCTTCCTCCCTGAGGGAAGCTCCTGAGAGTTCCTGTGCAGCCCCCGGCTCCCGCTCCCCTCCTTTTTTATAGAATCATGGAAGAGTTTGGGTT
>WEIS01094402.1:0-11143 GCA_013389965.1 Todus mexicanus
CCGGCGCTGTCCGCGGTGCTGATTCCGGCGGGGCAACAAGTGCCGGACGGCGGAGCCGGTGCCCAGCCCCTGCCCAGCGCTCGGGGTGCCTGGTGCCCGGTGCTCGGGGCGGCACTGGCGACTTCCCTCAGCCTCAGCCCCGCCCGGGCCCCCGGGGCACCCCCCGGTACCGGGAGCAGCCCGGCCCCACCGGGGACCCCGGCCCCGGGCGTGCGGAGGAGGAGGCGGTGCTGCCCGGCTTGGCCTCGCCGCCCCGGTTGGGTTTGGTGGTGGGATCCGCGCTGTCCCCGCGGGACACGGGCCCCACGGGGCTCCAGCCAAGCCGCCGGGTGAGGAGCCGGGCCTGGCTCGGGGTGTCACCGGGATCACAGGGAGAGCTCCGGGATGGATGATGTGGGAGTAACTGGGTGTCACGGGGATGTTGAGTCATGTAGGGTGGGCTTTCTGTATGGGGGATGAAGCTGCCAGGCAGTCATCTCCCACAACAAGCTGTCCCCGGCTGATGTCCCCGGCCTGGCAAAGCACCCCCGAGTGGGGCCGGCACCCGCAGCAGGTCCCTGGCACCTGTAGCCAGCTCCCCTCGCCGCTGGGCCCTGACCTCCTGCACGCACCAGCTCCCCTGGGCTGCTCCAGGGGGACACCGAGGGCTGGGAGCCCTCAGAGCCCTTTTCCCGGGGGAGCCGCCCCAAAGTTTGTGAGCCTCAGCTTGGCAGGAGCAGCTTGCCCAGCCTGCCTGAAGGTGACACAAAGCGAGCTGGCAGGTGGACAGCCAGCAGGGTTACGCCGGCGTTTATCACATTATGGGGATACATAAAGGGCATTGAGATCAGAGCCCCGCGCTCTTGGCCTGACATGAAGGACAAGGCCTGCCCTAAAGAGCTTAAGCCTAAATCTGACTGGAGCTCCCAGCAGGTTCAGGCGGCTGCGGAGGGCAGGCGGGTTCCCCGCTCAGCGCACAGCGTTCCTCGGGGCGCAGCGTTCCTCGGGGCGCAGCGTTCCTCGGGGCGCAGCCTGGGGCTGCAGGAACCGATTGCTCAGACAGGTCGGGTCCCTTCTGCCTTGACCCTTTCAGCCTCTCCTTGCCTGCCCCAGCAAACCTTGGCCACGGGCAAGAAGGCGTTAATTTGTGCGAGGCTTCCCCCTGGGGAAGGGGCACCTCCTCCTCTGCCAGGCTCCAGGATGGAACCTTTCATTCCGCTGGGACTTCTCCCTCCTCTTCCCAACCACCTGCAGGAAGCTCAGCTGGTGCCCGTGTCCCACCGCGGGCGCCGGGTGTGGAGCAGCTGCAGGATCGTTGTGAGGTGCGAGAGCCGGTTTGGACCCACGAGGCGCTGAGAGCTGCCCTGAGGTCACCTCTGGAGAGCCAGGTCTCCACATTCAGGGCTGGGGCTCCTGGGGGCACCCGAAGGTGGGAGCTGGACTTGCTTTTCTCCAGGCACCTGTAAAGGCTTTGAGTGGGAGCCTGGGCGTTCACCGGGCTGTCACAGGAGCTGTCACAAGCCTCGTGAAGAAAAGCGTTACGTGCGTTTGTGTGAAGAATGGAAATATCGCAGCCACATTTGCATGTGAATGGAGATGCTGAATTTCATGGCATAACCGAGCACTAATCAACTGCTGCCCGGTGTCTCTTGGCTTTTCCTCGGAAGCCTCTAAGCTTGTCCACTCTCAGAGAAAGGAGGTGGATTAAGGGGATCCTGCAGGCCCAGGGCTCTGTAGCTCCTGCCCAGTGCTCGCGAGCAGCCCCTTTGGGATTAGACGTGTTCCTCCAGCCCTCCCCGTGGTGATGGCTCTCCTCTGTCCCTGCTTGGCTGCTGCCTGGCTCACCCCTGCTACAATCCTGACGGCCTCCCTGGTCCCTGAGACCCTCAGCCGTCCCAGGAGCTCGGTGCTTGCTTTGCATAACCAGCAAAGCTTATTCTAAATCCTGCTAAGCCAACCNTGGGACCTCATCATGCTGCTCCTGATGGTGGGGAATTTGATCATCCTGCCCGTGGGCATCACCTTCTTCAAGGATGAGAACACCCCTCCCTGGATCGTTTTCAACGTGCTTTCGGACACTTTCTTCTTGGCTGACCTGGTGCTGAACTTCCGGACAGGCATTGTGGTGGAGGACAACACAGAGATCATCCTTGACCCTCACACCATCAAAATGAAGTACTTGAAGAGCTGGTTCCTGGTCGACTTCATCTCCTCCATCCCAGTTGACTACATCTTCCTCATCGTTGACCTGGAGACCCAGGTGGATTCTGATGTCTACAAGACAGCCCGGGCCTTGCGCATCGTCCGCTTCACCAAGATCCTCAGCCTGCTGCGCCTGCTGCGCCTCTCGCGCCTCATCCGCTACATCCACCAGTGGGAGGAGGTGAGAACCTCTTGGGGGGTCCAAGGCCCCTGGTCCAGGTCTTGGGGCAGGACAGGGATCTCTGGCTGTGGGGTACAGCTGTTCTGGGAGAAGAGTTTCTCTGTAGCTCCGCTCTTGCCTCTTCCCCAGATCTTCCACATGACATACGACCTGGCCAGCGCCGTGGTGAGGATCTTCAACCTCATCGGAATGATGCTGCTGCTGTGCCACTGGGACGGCTGCCTCCAGTTCCTGGTCCCCATGCTGCAGGACTTCCCCGAGGACTGCTGGGTCTCCATCAACCACATGGTGGTGAGTGCCCCGGGCAAGGGTGACACGGGCTGTGCAGCTAGCGGGGGAGGAGAGGATTTGGTTGCACGTCTCCTACTCTAAGGCTGGAGCTGCCGGGATCCATGTGCTGCGGAGCAGCGACTCTCTGATCACGGCTCTGCAGCAGCAGTGAGATAGGGCAGAGGGAATCTCTGCATCGCCTTCCCATCTCAGCACACCGTGGCTGCTGCTGGAGCCAAGGGGGACCCCTCGTGCCCTGCCAGGAGGCAACGGGGCAGGGGGGCTCCTGCCTCCTCCCCAGAGCTGGGGCTGCTGCAGGCTCAGGGCTCCAGCGTCCCAAACACCTCTGCCCTTTGGGCTTGCACATGTTAGAAACTTTTCTCCTGCTGGGGCTGTGGACTCCCTGGCTCACGGAGGGGGGACTGGAGGGTTCAGCCCAGCAGCTCTTTCCGACAGACCCCCAGCGCTGCTGTTCCCTCGTCTGCAGAACGACTCCTGGGGGAAGCAGTACTCGCATGCCCTCTTCAAGGCCATGAGCCACATGCTCTGCATCGGCTACGGCCAGCAGGCGCCCGAGGGCATGACCGACGTCTGGCTCACGATGCTGAGCATGATCGTGGGGGCCACCTGCTATGCCATGTTCATCNCTGGGGCTGCAGGAACCGATTGCTCAGACAGGTCGGGTCCCTTCTGCCTTGACCCTTTCAGCCTCTCCTTGCCTGCCCCAGCAAACCTTGGCCACGGGCAAGAAGGCGTTAATTTGTGCGAGGCTTCCCCCTGGGGAAGGGGCACCTCCTCCTCTGCCAGGCTCCAGGATGGAACCTTTCATTCCGCTGGGACTTCTCCCTCCTCTTCCCAACCACCTGCAGGAAGCTCAGCTGGTGCCCGTGTCCCACCGCGGGCGCCGGGTGTGGAGCAGCTGCAGGATCGTTGTGAGGTGCGAGAGCCGGTTTGGACCCACGAGGCGCTGAGAGCTGCCCTGAGGTCACCTCTGGAGAGCCAGGTCTCCACATTCAGGGCTGGGGCTCCTGGGGGCACCCGAAGGTGGGAGCTGGACTTGCTTTTCTCCAGGCACCTGTAAAGGCTTTGAGTGGGAGCCTGGGCGTTCACCGGGCTGTCACAGGAGCTGTCACAAGCCTCGTGAAGAAAAGCGTTACGTGCGTTTGTGTGAAGAATGGAAATATCGCAGCCACATTTGCATGTGAATGGAGATGCTGAATTTCATGGCATAACCGAGCACTAATCAACTGCTGCCCGGTGTCTCTTGGCTTTTCCTCGGAAGCCTCTAAGCTTGTCCACTCTCAGAGAAAGGAGGTGGATTAAGGGGATCCTGCAGGCCCAGGGCTCTGTAGCTCCTGCCCAGTGCTCGCGAGCAGCCCCTTTGGGATTAGACGTGTTCCTCCAGCCCTCCCCGTGGTGATGGCTCTCCTCTGTCCCTGCTTGGCTGCTGCCTGGCTCACCCCTGCTACAATCCTGACGGCCTCCCTGGTCCCTGAGACCCTCAGCCGTCCCAGGAGCTCGGTGCTTGCTTTGCATAACCAGCAAAGCTTATTCTAAATCCTGCTAAGCCAACCCCGGCGGTGGCAGGGAGCCGGTGGATGACAGGGAGCTCCAGGGACCAAAGCCCGCGTCCTCCCCGAGTTTTCCACAGGGCAGGTGTCAGGTCTGGGCTGGGGGTGTATGTGTGAGTGCACTGGCCTGCCACGAAGAGGGGTGACAGCCGAGCTCCTCAAGCTGCAGCCCCCTGTTTCTACACACACAGGGTGATGTTTGCTCCCCCAGAGCCGTGGCCGTGCTCTGCCTCAAGAGCCAGTGCACAATTGCTCCTCCTCTCGAGTAGGTCCCAGCCAGGCAGCAGAGCCTCGGTCGTGCGTGTGGGCAGGCACACGGCCGTGTGTCCTGGGCGTCCGTCTCTCCACAGTGTGTTGGAGTCTCTGGCTTGGAACCTGGATTTGTTTCTAACTGTTTGTGTCCTGCCTCTCCCCACTTCTCCCTCCCCGCAGGTTTTACTGGGACCTCATCATGCTGCTCCTGATGGTGGGGAATTTGATCATCCTGCCCGTGGGCATCACCTTCTTCAAGGATGAGAACACCCCTCCCTGGATCGTTTTCAACGTGCTTTCGGACACTTTCTTCTTGGCTGACCTGGTGCTGAACTTCCGGACAGGCATTGTGGTGGAGGACAACACAGAGATCATCCTTGACCCTCACACCATCAAAATGAAGTACTTGAAGAGCTGGTTCCTGGTCGACTTCATCTCCTCCATCCCAGTTGACTACATCTTCCTCATCGTTGACCTGGAGACCCAGGTGGATTCTGATGTCTACAAGACAGCCCGGGCCTTGCGCATCGTCCGCTTCACCAAGATCCTCAGCCTGCTGCGCCTGCTGCGCCTCTCGCGCCTCATCCGCTACATCCACCAGTGGGAGGAGGTGAGAACCTCTTGGGGGGTCCAAGGCCCCTGGTCCAGGTCTTGGGGCAGGACAGGGATCTCTGGCTGTGGGGTACAGCTGTTCTGGGAGAAGAGTTTCTCTGTAGCTCCGCTCTTGCCTCTTCCCCAGATCTTCCACATGACATACGACCTGGCCAGCGCCGTGGTGAGGATCTTCAACCTCATCGGAATGATGCTGCTGCTGTGCCACTGGGACGGCTGCCTCCAGTTCCTGGTCCCCATGCTGCAGGACTTCCCCGAGGACTGCTGGGTCTCCATCAACCACATGGTGGTGAGTGCCCCGGGCAAGGGTGACACGGGCTGTGCAGCTAGCGGGGGAGGAGAGGATTTGGTTGCACGTCTCCTACTCTAAGGCTGGAGCTGCCGGGATCCATGTGCTGCGGAGCAGCGACTCTCTGATCACGGCTCTGCAGCAGCAGTGAGATAGGGCAGAGGGAATCTCTGCATCGCCTTCCCATCTCAGCACACCGTGGCTGCTGCTGGAGCCAAGGGGGACCCCTCGTGCCCTGCCAGGAGGCAACGGGGCAGGGGGGCTCCTGCCTCCTCCCCAGAGCTGGGGCTGCTGCAGGCTCAGGGCTCCAGCGTCCCAAACACCTCTGCCCTTTGGGCTTGCACATGTTAGAAACTTTTCTCCTGCTGGGGCTGTGGACTCCCTGGCTCACGGAGGGGGGACTGGAGGGTTCAGCCCAGCAGCTCTTTCCGACAGACCCCCAGCGCTGCTGTTCCCTCGTCTGCAGAACGACTCCTGGGGGAAGCAGTACTCGCATGCCCTCTTCAAGGCCATGAGCCACATGCTCTGCATCGGCTACGGCCAGCAGGCGCCCGAGGGCATGACCGACGTCTGGCTCACGATGCTGAGCATGATCGTGGGGGCCACCTGCTATGCCATGTTCATCGGCCACGCCACCGCCCTCATCCAGTCACTGGACTCATCTCGACGCCAGTACCAGGAGAAGGTCAGCAGGGTGGGGGAGCGAGAGCCCAAGTACTGGGGGAAAATGTCCTGGCACAAGGAGGTCCAGCTGCAGAACCAGCTCAGCGCAGGCTGTTCTGCCCTGCGGATTCCTGCCCAGATCTCTGCTTTCTCCCCTCACCTGGGTGGTGTGGGAGGGGGGCTCAGGCTGGGGGTCCCATCCGCTGCTCCGGAGGTGCCCAGATCCCAGCTCAGGCAGCAGCTGCTTCTCATCAGTGAGGAGAGGGAAGGCTTTGGCCAGCCGTGCCACCGGCCTCAGGCGCAGTGCAGCTTGTTTCAGCGCAGCCCTGTGTGGCTCTGCCTTGTCCCCACAGTACAAGCAAGTGGAGCAGTACATGTCATTCCACAAGCTGCCTGGGGACACGCGCCAGCGGATCCATGAATACTACGAGCACCGCTACCAGGGCAAGATGTTTGATGAGGAGAACATCCTGGGGGAGCTCAGCGAGCCGCTCAAAGAGGTATGGGCAGGCACCCCAGTGCCAGTGTCCTGTGGAAGGGGGGCTGGTGCTTGCTGGGGTCAGGCTCGGCGATGTCTCTGCTGACCTGCTCCTCACCCCGCAGGAGATCATCAACTTCAACTGCCGCAACCTGGTGGCCAACATGCCCCTGTTTGCCAACGCGGACCCCAACTTCGTGACAGCCATGTTGACCAAGCTGCGCTTCGAGGTCTTCCAGCCTGGGGACTTCATCATCCGTGAGGGCACCGTGGGCAAAAAGATGTACTTCATCCAGCACGGGGTGGTCAGCATCCTCACCAAGGGCAACAAGGAGACGAAGCTGTCTGATGGCTCCTACTTTGGGGGTGAGCCGGAGCTGGAGAGCAGATGGGAGCAAGAGCTGGTGGGGGGCAGGAGCTGGGGCAACCCTGATATTTCTGCCTGCTACATCCTCTGCCCAGCCCCTCTAGCCCAGGCCAAAGGCTTGGCATCCACCTCACACTGGGCTCTGAGGCTCAGAAGTCACCACCCATGTTCTTATGGGGTTCCGTGTCCAGCAGATCGAATCAGAGGGACCAGCAGCCAGAACCTTGAATTCAGGCTGGCCTGAGCACAGGGGAGCCACCCACCCCACCTCTGGCCAGAGGGGAGGCTGGGTTAGAGCAGAGCATCTGAGCCAGGTCACAGGCCACAAGCACAGGTTTGGGGGAGAAACGGGCCACGCAATCACGGCAGCTGTGCCCAGGGGTGTCTCCATGGCCTTGGGAGGGAGGAAAAGGCTGTGCCTGGCTGAGAGCACAGCCGTGGCTCTCCAGAATCCCGGGTCTGTCCTTCCTCCTGAGTCATGCTCTGTTTATGTGCCGGGTGGGAGTGTCAGGCAGTCCTGCTCCTGCTCCAGTTGCCGTTACCTGGGGAGGCTGTTGGGAGGGGATGGATGGAAGGATGGATGATCCTGACACCCAAATCTGTCTCCCTGCAGAAATCTGCCTGCTGACACGGGGCAGGCGGACAGCCAGTGTGCGAGCTGACACCTACTGCCGCCTCTACTCCCTGTCGGTGGATAATTTCAATGAGGTGCTGGAGGAGTATCCCATGATGCGCAGAGCCTTTGAGACGGTGGCCATGGACCGGCTGGATCGTATAGGTGAGGAGCGGCCCCTGGGCCCAGCGCAGCCACCTCTGCTCCTGCTGCCAGGGCCGCAGCACCCCAGCACCACCGGTGGTGACATCGTGGTCCCCGTGGGGCACAGCACCCCAGCCCCGTGGGTGGCCAGCAATGAGGATGAGGAGGAGAACAGGGAAGGAGCCTGCCTCCAGAGTCCCTCTCTCCTCCCCGGCAGGATCTGGGCAATGCTGTATCACAGGCTTCCCAGGGCGGCTGTCATCCCATACACGTAGATTTGCACTGTCTGGCATCGCCAGCTGCTTGTCCTCACCCTCCTGCTGAGGACAAGCAGGACCCAGCCCCCAGCCTGGAGCCTCTGGAGCCAGGACTCCCCTGTTTTGTCCCTGCTTCACCCTCTGCCCCAGCCCGAAGCCTCCCCAAAGTCTTGCTTCCCTTTGGCACAGCAGTCAGGTTTTACTGTCCCTTCCCCACCGCCCCCCTGCCCTCCGCGGTGTCCCCAGAATCAGTGACACTGCTGCCTTCCACCCAGGCAAGAAGAACTCCATCTTGCTCCGCAAGCGAGCTGAGCACGGTGCGGGGCCCATGAACAACGAGATAATCCAGCAGATCGTGAAGCACGACCAAGACATGGCCCACAACATCCAGGACCTGCAGCAGATGGCGATGGGCCGGGAGCTGAGCGGCAAGCCGGTGATCTGGGAGCCACTGGTGCACGCGCCGCTGCAGACGGCCGCCGCCACCACCAACGTGGCCATTGCCTTGACTCACCAGCACAGCCTGCAGGCCCACATCTTCCTGCCGCCCTCCTCCATCTCCAGCCCGCTCTCACCCGAGGCCACCCTGCTCACGAAGCAGGTGCGCAGGTCCCAGCCCAGCCTGGGGGGCTCCCGGCCCTCCTCCGTGAGCTCCCCGTCGGGAGCACAGTCCCACCTCCAGACGCCCGCTGCCGGTTCGCCTTCCTCTCCCATGGTCCAGTCCCAGGCACCCCTGGAGAGCGGGGGCCAGAGACCAAGCCATGGGGCACAGCCCCTGCCGCGCACGGCGCAGAAAGGGGAGCTGCCCGCGACGGCCAAGCAGCCCCCGGCCGGCTCCCAGCCCCAGCTCTCCAAGTCCCGCGGCACCTCGGTCTCCACCTCGCTGCTGCAGCAGGCGGCAGGGGCTCCGTCCCCCAGCTCAGAGCAGGTGCTGCCGGCGGGGAGAACGCTCCACTACAGCCTGTCCCGAGCCACTGGCTCCCACATCTCTCTTCTGATGCAGCCCCAGCAGCTGGTGAAGCACAGGAGCATCCAGGGCCTGCCGGTGGGGCGGCTCACCCAGGACGTCCGGCTCCTCTCCGCCTCGCAGCCCTCCCTGCCCAACAAAGTGGCCCAGCAAACCGACGGGAGCTCCTTGCAGCAGGGCAGGAAATCTGCGGGGAACCTGGCCCGCAGATCGTCTCCCTCGGTAGCTGGACTCCTCACCAAGCCATGTCCAGGGGTCCCCGGCCAGCCAGCACACCCGCAGCAGATGCCTTCAGGATCGCTGGCTCAACCCAGCCGCTCCGTGGCAGGAGCATCCACCCCGCAGTCCCCGGTCTCTGCGTCCAGGCAGGCGGCAGGTCCCTCCCGCAAGGGTTCCGTGGCCTTCAGCCCCGAGGTGGAAACGGGGAAGCCCAAACTCCCATCCAACATGTGAGTCCCCGGCAGCACCGTGCACAGGCAGGAGGGACCCGGGTGCCCCGGCGGCGGAGGCGGCAGCAGAGGCAGAGCTCCTGGCGAAGGGAAGGCAGGTGAGAGGAGCACGTGGGGCCGTGTCCGGCTGCTGTGGGCAAGGAGACGTGGTGGGGACGGGTGTGGGGCAGCCCCAGAGCTGGCCCAGATGGGTGAGGAGGGGGCTCTGCTGACTGCCCCAAGGTGGGGACCCTGCCTGGGCTCTCCCCTCCTTGCTCCATCACCGTCTGTCCTCCTCTTAGAGGCAGCAGGACGGGTCAGAGCCCTCAGCCAAGCTCTGGCCTGCCTGGGGAGCCTGGCTCTCTGCTCCTGGGGGGCTCGGCCGCCCTGTGCTCTGCCCCTGTGCCCACGGCCTTTCCTCAGGGCCAGGCCAGGGCTGCAGCCCCTCCCCACCTCGAGCCCCAGAGAGCTCTGCCCAGCGCCTTCGCCTTTCGGAGAGGAGGGAGAAGCGGCCCCTGGGCCGGCTCCGAGGGCAGAGTGAGAGAGATGGAGCCCGTGGGGGACCCCCGAGCAGACAGAGCGCGGGTACCCGGGGTGGCGGGGCCGGGTCCGCCCTCCCTGAAGGTCCCTTGGGCGCGGTGCCAGGACCTGGGGGTCCCGGGTGGGGTCCCCCTGGTGTGACAAGTGCCAAGCGGCGGAGCTGGGGGCAGCCGGGTCCCCCCCGAGCAGCCCCTGGGTGCCTCTCCCCAGCTTGGGGGACCATCCTGCCTCAGAGGCGCTGGGTCTGCACCGGATTGAGATGAGCTGCCAGGCAGGGCTCCACCCGGGCGCTGGCCTGGGCCCTTGCCACGCTCTGGCAAAGGGGCAGCCCAGGGGGGGACCCCGCTCCTGGGAGGATGCTCAGCCTGGGCTCTGCTCCCCCCTGCCCTGGGGCGCGGTCTCGTTTCCAGACCGCCTGGAGATGCCGGTCAGCAGCGCTGCAGCCAGGGAAAGGGTGTCACAAAGATTTGGCAGCCCCAGGCAGCACCTGGGTGAGGTGCAGGGCCCTGGGGCTGCCTCCCCTCACCCTCCTGGGGCTCTGCAGGAGGGCAGGAGCCCGGCATCCACCCGGCCAACCCCCGTCGCCCCTCCGGAGCCAGTAGTCAGCAATGTGTGTTCGAGTCGTGGCTCTGCCGAGCAGCTGAGCTCTGCTTACAGTGTCGCTTTGGGCCAACCGTGTTAACAGTCCTGGTTAGAGTAGTGTCCCCTCCCGACCCTGCCGCGCTGCGCAAGCTGCTTCCCACTACTGGAGTCAGGAGCCGTGGCTCGTAGTTGTGCTCCGGGGCCCGACCGCCGCCGAGCGGGGCCCACCGGACCCCGGCGCGGTGGGTGAGGGTCTCGTTCCACGGGGTACGTCTTGAGGTGAGGTCTTCAGTTCTCCCCTCTCATGCTTCGGGGCGTTGGGACCAGCCCGGAGCGCGGGGCCGCTCAGGGAGCCCGGCCTGCGGGGCGCGGCAGCCTGGCAGGAATCCCGCCAGCGGGCGCGTCGGAGGGGATGTCCAGCACTGCCTTTTTTTCACGGACTTCAGCTCCCCTTCCCCGCTCACCCCCACGTCCCGCTCCGTCCCCACGGTCGGTGTCTCCCCGGCAGCCCCTCGGGCAGGGGTCTGCAGCTGGGCCGCGTAGTCAGACGTCCCCAGGCTGTGTTTACACTGTGTGACGTAGATGTTTTAGCCGTCATCCTTAGGTGTCCCCCGCAGAGCACACGGGCCAGCCTGGATGGCACAGGGCATAGCTCCACTTCTGCCAGCTGTGCCACCAGCGCGCCCTCGCCACGCCACAGCCCCACTCCAGAGACACTCCCTGCTCCGGTCGCTGCCGCGGCCGGATC
>WEIS01094405.1:0-13436 GCA_013389965.1 Todus mexicanus
TGATTTCATCAAGAGATTGGGCACTATTCATCCAGAGCTGGATGAACTGTCCAGTGGCTGCTGTGCAGATGAGCTCCTGCAGTACTAGAACATCCCTGAAGCATGGACAGCCTCTCCTGACTGCTCAGTCCATGGGACCAAGTTACAACAGTATGAAAATAAAGCTTCCAAAATAGTACAGACTGGATCAGTTCATGGATCTGCTCCTGTTGCATTGCAATGGTTCTGCTATTTTCATTTCCACATTTTTATGTTCTGGGGCTGCTGAGGACAGATTTGTGCCACCCGCTTAATTGGTGCCTGGGTGGTAGGGCGGCATAAATTGCAAACAGCACGTATAATTGTATTAATCTTACTCTAGATGGATTGCCACAAGCTGGAGTTTCCCAAGATGCTACTGGCTTTTGTGCAAAACTGTAAGAAGCTGGATTCACATTGAACAGAGTCTGCTAAAGCAGCAGGGCAAGAGCACATGAGCTTTTGGACCAGGCTCAGAGGAAGGTTTGAGGGACTCCAGCAGGACTTGTTTCTTTCAAATTCTTACCTCTGATTGTACCCATAATAATTTTACGTGGGGCTACTTCCTGCCGCAGCTGTGGACAGACTGGACCTGTCTGAAAAACATGGGGGCTTGTTACACTTACTGCTAAGGCAATTAAGTTTATATGGGTACCCATTGTTTAATTGAGATGGGGCACTCAAAAGCACTCTATGCTCCTATGAAATATGCTCCATATCAAGCACTATATTTTATCCAGCTAAATACATCATATTTACATTAAAAATAGCTGTTTAGGGCATCAGCAAGAGCCTTTTGGGGGTGTCTTCAGAATATTTTCTTGAAAAGTGTTATACGAATGGAGAAAGTATTCGTGTCCTTAAGGACCATCCAGCTCTTCTCGAGTGGTATATTTTAAAGATATATTATCTTGAGTAGAAATCTCTTATCCCACTTACTTTTTATTGGCACTCTGGAAACAGCGGTTACAAATGCATTAATCTTCCTGCCCTCTCTTTTTAACCATTCGTTCTGGAGCATGTAATATATTTATCTTTCAGTCCCATGGGTCTGATCTGAAGACTATTGAAATCAATGGAACAATTTGCGGAGCTTTCAAGGAGTGGTGGAAATGCATTAAAAAGACGTTGGGATGCATCCAAGTTGAAGATCTTTCTTGCAAGGTAAAGTTCAGTCAGTACTGGCAAATGGCAGAATCCACTATCAAAAAATTGTAATTCAAAAATTAAATGCAAGGCTGGAAGCGCAGTAAAAAGGCATTAACCAGAAGTTATCTAATATTGAGGCTTCACTTGCATAGTTTCCATCCTAGGTTTCCAAAGCACATCTCCGTACGTAAGTCTTGTCCCCATCATGTCTTTTGTCCCAATCACTTGTTTTTCCCCAACCTTGATAAGTGATATCTTGTCCATGTGAAAAAATCTGCTGATAATGAATTTCTTGGAGCATGTAATTTATTTCTATGAATTTTTAGCTAGGTTTTCTATATTGAATTGTTTCAGAAGTAGATTCCTGTTTCTAGTGCAATTAACAACTTGTACATCCTTGAATTTATTATTTTTCATTCAGTTTTCTTGGGGTGACTCTTGCTATGATGACATTAGGACAACATCTGCCATATGCAGATAATAGATATTCAACCATAAAATCAGCCATGTAATTCTTTGCTCATATGCAAGTGTACTTCTTTATGTCCTCCAAAAAAAAATCTTATAAATTTCATATCATAACAGGTATACATTAAAGAGGAGCCAGGGTACTGGTGCACTCCATCCACTTGCTGATCCTTCTGACCTTTATTTTCTTGTTTTGTTGTACTCCTGTCTAGTCTTCTATTTTGGTGGCAAATTTCTGGGCTGGGGAACATCCCTTGTAAAAGATCCAATTGCTCATGTCCCTGCTTCATGAACAGAGCTCCGGGCACTGTATTTATACAGATTATAGATGATTTGTCGTATGTCCTTATATAATGCATTCCAATAGACTTAAACTGGGGTAGCATTTTGTAAGTTATGTGTAGGAGCTTCACCGTCAAATCCTATTTATTTTTTGGATTTCGGTTCTAATTCCCATGAATCCCTTTGTAAATGTCCTTTTCTTCACAGAATAATGTCAAACACATTTTCTGATTGCTGGGTATTGCTTCTTCTGGAACATGACGGATTCCTCTGAGGTAGGATTTGTCAAGTTTTTACATCTGCTTCTCTTATCGTGATTGAGAGTATTAGAAGCATCTGGATTTTTGCATATTTTGTCTCAAATTTCCTAAAATCTTTCCTTATGAATAAACGCATGGAGCTTTTAAAGAGACTGGGGTATAAAAATTAATTTTGAACTATGATCTTGAGTTCACTGCAATGTCATATGTCTCAGGCTTGTTCTAACCACAAGAGATCTTTCTAGTCGTCTCAGGAGTCAAAATTATTTTTAGGACATAGTAGTGATAGTCAAACGCTAAAGAATCCCAGTGCAATGACAAAAAATTCTTTTGTGGGAGTAAGTGACTTCCCTGATCAAAATAATAGATGTTTACCAGGATAACTATTGATGTAATCAGTTTGCAGCTACACTAGGAAGCCTGTGCTGGTGTAATTGTCCAAACAGAGATCTGTACTTTGAATAAGACTTTAGCATTTCTATATCTCTATTTTCAGCCTATAAAAATGGAGGTTTCCTGTGGAGGAACGGTGTTGTTATCAATAGAGTCATTTTATATAATCAGCTATTCTGGTGATGCAATAAGAACTAACATAAAATACTAACCAGCCAACTGCCTGACAAACCGCATGAGCGATACTGAAGAACAGAAGTCAATTCTGCAGCATTTATATGCAGAAAAGCACCTCTGTTGATCAGGTCAGCAGTGAGACAGTACGAAATGCTATGATGCAAAGATGATCCAGATGTCCTGTGGTTGAAAATGTTCCCACCGCATTGCTCTACAGGCCAGATTTTCCTCCTGCATTAATGCAAAACCACTAAAACTGGTGAAGTTGCACACTGCTGATCTGTGGGGTGTGGGAATTAGACCCGTGGTAGAGTAGGATTTGTAACTAGTTAGTTGAGCCAAGATGTTAGATAGCCAGGATTGCTTGGAATTCAAAGAATAAGTTATTCTTTTGGTCTGCAGTTTATTACTAGTTCAGGGCTATGTACCTAATCCAGTATAATTCAAATAGCACATGCTATACATACTCTCTCTGTGTTTACTGATTTAGGTCTCTACTGGTGTAAACATCTCTGCTGCCTGGTACGAACATGTCCGGTGATTATGGGGCTCATCCTTTCTTCTCTAAAGTAGGCTGTACCATAAGCCTTTGGTTTAGCTGACACTTTCCATATTTTGAACTTTTCCTTCAAATGCCCCAGTGTTTGTCAGACCATTGCATCTTCTCACTCTGCAGCTGTCATGACATTTCTCAGAACAGAACTAGCAACCAGCAACCTACATTTTAGAGTTTGTGCTTTTTTTTCTCTCAAAACACAACTAAAACTATGTTCTCCCTGTTCCCAAGGCTTAATTTATTTGTCTTTCACAGATAGATTATTTAAAGTCTCTAATATTCAAATGTAAATATTCAAATAGAAGCCCTATTTGCTGTAGATCTTAAAGTCTTTGTTTCTTAAATCTCTGTTTACAATAGAAGAAATAGGCCAAAAAAAAAAAAAAAAAGAAAAAAGAAAAGAAAAGCATTTGTGGTTCATCTCTTGGATAAGACTATTACAAAGCTATTTGAAGTAAAAATCCAACACACAAAAATGCATATTGTATTGCCTTAGGTATATAAGAATGAATTAGAGGATTTGAGTCCCATTTAGTTTCCATAACAGCTTAAGAACGTTGAAGAACAAGTTAAAAAGTAGTCACTTGTTTCTTTGTTCGTGGCTTTGTTGTGGAGGAGCTTGGGGATTTTGTCTTGTTTTGTTAGGCTTTTTTTCCTTAAACCTTATCAAACCAAAATATGAAAGTAGGTCACCACAGCAGGACAAGGGCCTTGTAGAGCAGAAAACAACCCCTTAGCTACTGGGGATGGAGTCCCCTCAGCCATGCAGCATGACATGCTGGTTCTGGAGCTGGCTCTGCATGGGCAACGCAGCTCAACAGCTCTGGAGGTAGAAACGTTACCCACTCCATGGTGATTTTCTGCCCAAGGCATTCTCTGTCGCTTGGCCATCTCTGCACCCGCTTTGAATGTCAGCCTCAGCCAGTGCCAGAGGGGCAGCACCAATGTGTGGTCTGCTCTGTTGAGCCAAAGGACCAGGGAAAGACAAGCTGGTCTTATACAGGATCAGGTCATCAATGCCACTTTGTAGACTGTTGAAACCTGGTCCTTCCCTGGCACAAAAAATGTTCTCCTCTACCTTAGATAGTTTTGACCTGAGATTTTAGGGCATGAGTTTGTGAACTTCCATATGGATCTAGAAATGGCAGGTCTATGTATTTGCCACTGTAATGTTTTGGAGGAAGGCATTGAAGTACAGTGGTGAGTGTTTTATTTTTCCTTCTTTTTGTTCCTTCCTCTTTATGTGTCTGTTATCTTCAGAGTGGATGAAAACTGGAAAGGATTAGCAGGTAAGGGAGTTCGTTAACGCCATTTAACCCCAGGACAACCCTTTGCTTCTGTGCAAAGCAGCCTTGCCTTTGATCTCTGCAGGAGTCTGGAGTATGGTGGAAAGAGGAGCAGGTAGGAGACCAGAGGAGAACTTAGTCCTTTGAAAATCTGAATCCATCAAACAAAACCTTAGGACATTGTTTTAAATGCTGAGAAGAAAGCAAATCCTGATGCGGCACACTGCTTTGTAGAGTTAATTTGTGGAGTGTACAGCCCCTGAGTGGGTGAGTGGACTGGGGAAGAGACATGTTGCTTTAAAATATCACTGTGGAGCCAGATACTTCACTTGATATACCCTCCATAGCAGTGGATACTTGTCACAAAACTTCACATCCAGAATCTCTGTTTAATACAGGAGAGTGCTCACCGACAAGGCAGCTCCAACGTTCTGGTTTTTTGTGTATACTGAGTCCATTATTGCAAGAAAGGTTGAGAAAAGGAAGACTGAGTCTTTTTTAAATACTGTAACTTCAAACCACAGTGATTAAATAATAGTTTGGTCACAAACTGAGCGAGAGGGTGTTCTTGAAATAAAGCAAATGCACATAACTCTTCAGACTCATGCAAGATGTTTGTGCATAGAGCCCTTCTTGACCAGACTAGAATATGCACCCAAGCCTTCCACAGCTATGTGTGTGCTATCTGTGGAATTTCATGTGAAATCTTAACTTCACCTAGGATTTTCAATACTAACGTTGACAATAAATTTTAGCACAAATGGATTTCTCCAAGAGTAAGAAGTTCAGGAGCTGTATTAATTTTCTTTTTGTCTAATGCCAAGTATTTTTGGAAATATTCTTAGAAATTCCTTGTCTGGAAGTAATTCCCGGTAAAGATTAAACAAAGGTCTAGTTCCATTACATTTAAAAAGCAGAGAAATACTTTATGAGTATAAATAAATGATCAGTGAATTTCTTCTGTTTTATTTTAAACATGTATGTCGGGAGAAAGGAGAGATCAGGCTGGCACCTTTATTATTTATACTGAGTTGATATTTATGTTACATTCTTAAGATTCATTATCACACAGAACCAGCTTTAAAATTATGTTTTCATTTCTTAATACTTAGCTTAATTTTAATTTCACCTTCCATATTTAGTTTAACTTAAAGCCTTGCTGGTTTTGTTCTATTTGTGATTAGAAGGACGAGAAAGCAGCGAAGAGAAACTCTCAGCATTATCACTTCAATTATACCTCAAGCTTTTTTTTTTTAAATATTTTTTTTCAGAGCAAGGAGTTTTTTCAGTCCTCCTGACTTCTTGCTACCCTTGCTGAGGCTGTCAGTTATCATATGGCCGCTTGTCTGCCAGCTGCTGGACTAACACCACCAATTAATCTAGTTTATACCCCTAAATAGCCACCAGACTTACAGACACCACAGACCTGAGTGGAGAAGAGGTGATGACCTCACTATAAAAGGCTGCTTGCCCCTTTTGACTCTTTTCTGAAGAGATCAAGGTCCAGGACAACAGTGGCACAGCAGAGGTGACTCTGAAAGGGGAAAAAACCAGCCCAGAAGCTTTAACTTTGCATGGTAATATTTCTTCCTTGTATTGCTATGAGTCTGTCTCAAATTTAATTTCACAAGCTCAGACACATTTTCAAATAATTATTTTCAGTGTCTCACCGTTGCATTCGAATTCATCTATACAACCGATTCTCGGGTTCTTTGGAATTGGATTGTTTCTGCTTAGAGGTGAAGCCTCATTAGCCTTCACAAAACTGTATAAAAGGGAAATGTCTGAAATGATATGATTAGAGATGTGTAAAACTGCTTGTAGAAACACAGATACCTGACAAGCCATTAATGAGATCATTAAAAATATTCAAAAATTCAATTTCATCAGAAAATAAGAGACTTGCTGTTAAATGCTTGAAAATAGATTAAAACCCTGTTACGTCGTTTGAAATTACATGGTGAATTTTACTTCCTAATGCGGGGCACTGACTGACACAAAAGTGAAAGAAAAATATCAATACTTAAATCAAATTGAATGGCAGGCAGTAACTTCTCCCATCCACGGAAATATTTCATGTGTAAATTGTACAAGTATTTGCAAAGGAACTATACAGAAAACCCCTCAAGGATATGGTGCTGCAGAGACTGCAGGTCTGCTCATACCTAAGGGTGCAGCAACTGTAAAAAGGCAGCCTTGCAATGTATTCCTCATCTAATTTTGTCATAGAATGCTGTTCTTAGAAATTCGCAGGAAATTCATCAAGTTTAAATGGGCTGGAGATTGGAGCCTGGCAAAAGGATCTCTGTTTGCAAGGAAAAATGCTAAAGCCTTGTGGCTTTATATTTATTAATTTCTTTTGTGTCTGGACTGGACAGCCCTGTTTCATCAGACCACCTTTGGGTTGTGAAAGGAAGAGTCTTTACCTGGACAAAAATCATACACTTACTGACGTGTTGGCTCTGCATCAGGTGTCTCATGGTGGAAAGAGTTGCCTGATGTGTTCCCATCCAAGCTACTCGGCTGTAGAGACTATAGACACAGCTCTGGCAGAAACAGTGACTCCAGCAAGGAAATCCTGACATGAAACTCATGGGGTAAGCTATTGACCTCATCAAATGCTCTCTGAATTACCCCATGGCGTGAGTCATGCTTGGGCACTGAAGTCACTAATCATCAATGTGGCTATGTCAGATGATGTTCCACGGACTGCAGAGAGATGGTGATCAATGTTCCTCACTGCAGTGCTCTGAGAGAGCAAAAGGTGAGGAATTGGCTCGTGCGTACCTGGTCCCCGACCCAAAGGGCAGTGTTTGGTCTCTAAATACATTGGCCATCCATTCAATGGCCGTCTTGTTCATAATCTCTCAGCAGTCTCTCGCAGCTAATCTCTCTATTGATTTCTGCTTAGAAACACCTAGAGTTATTCAATCACTAATAAAATCTGAAGAGTTCAATTTTCAAGACATTTAACTCATTTGGAGGCAAGGCTTATTTATTTTCTGATGAGCAATCGAAGAGTTCTGCTCGTTTCTAAGTAAAGGCATCATACAGACAACTGAAAATTGAGTCAAAATCCATCCAACTACATTGAACTCTAGCTCAGCAACCGGACTCAATTTAGGCTATTAGTGTCTACACATCTGCCTGCTTTTCTTCCTCATTTTCCCTTTCTTTTGGTTTATTTTCCCAGTTTAACCTGGAGGCAAAAAGTCCATATATCTTCCTGAACTTCTGTTTTCTTAGCAGCAGATGCTGCTACCATCAATACCACATGGCAAATCTCAGTAGACCCAGTTCGAAAGGAAAGACAAACTTTCTAATTGACTTTCGATTTGCTTCCCTTCTCTCCCCTTCTGTTATTTTCTCTGTCCTACTCCCAATCCAGATGTTGTTTTGTCCACGGCTCTTTGCAGATTTGCTGAGGAGAAGCCTGGGTGAGACAAAGCTGTAGGTGCAAAGTTTGGGCATAGGGGAGGATCGGGTGTGTAGATGAGGCCACCCATTGGGGTTACCTTTCTGCATCCCACACCAGATGCCCTGGAAGCCTGCCCAGTTTGGCTCTTACCTCTGTAAGAAAGACAGAAATTACCAAATAACAAAGGCAGCATCAACAGGAGAAGACAATTGAAAGATCTTTGTGTGGGGTGGAAATCATTGCTGCCATAGGGAGAAGGCGAAGTTATGTAAATGACAAGAACATGTGGAGACTTCATATTTTCAGATATTATTTTACCTTTAAGGTCCAATTTTTGTAAAAAAATATTGTCTTATTTAATGTAAATTCCCTAAGGGCCTTGAAAAAAGCAGTAATATTCAAATGCATAGATGATATACCTAAATCTATACCAGATAATGTCTCACTTTTCTATTTATTTCAATGATGAGAGTTTTTTTATGACTAAGGTAACTTTCTGACTGTTTTCTTTTACATTTTCTTAACAGGGATGACATTTAGACTAAGAAAAAAGTAAAAGCGGCCATCAATAAGTGGGTTTGTTGGTTACATTTTAATGTTATTTTTAAACAAATAATGAATTGACTAATAGCTGTAAAGCCAGACATGATTCATTCTCACAATTGGGTTCACAGTCACCATCAATACTGTAGTTTCAGTTCATCTGATTATAAAATCTTGTCTCCTTTTCCCATATAACATCTTAGCAAATAGCACCTCACGAAATACAATGTGCTTGGTGGGGGGGTTGCTTGGAGAGATCTCAGAATATCTCTTGCAATTACAGAACTACAGCTGCAGTGGGTCAGCATCTGGCCCCAAATTGGGACTGGAGCCAAAGCTTGGGGAATATCGACAACCTGCAAGAGCTTTTGACCTTTGCCGATCATGACTGGTTTTGTAGAACAGCCAAACCTCAGAAGCTTTGGATGCAAGTCAGTCTCTCAGTAACTGAGCACAGCCAGAGCACTCACGTTTGTTGAGCATGTGCCAGTCCCCCTCAAGGGGGCTGAGGTAACATTCCATTTAACCACAGCACGTACATCTGAANTTCAGTAATTTCCTTTATTAACTTTTATTTTAGAAAAATACATCCACATACATTGAGATATTCTTACTTCTGCAGCTAAAAATGTATCCTCTACCTTTGGTTATGCTCCCAGCAGTAGCATAGACAAGTTATTTGAGCCTACCTAGGTGTTCCCACTTGCAAAGTGCTTATCACGCTGACATGCAGGAGAATAAGTATTCATTTGCCATCAAACTGCATAGCATTAAAGGAAAAAGAGTAAAAATCTTTTTGGCATGTGCTAATAGTCTATAAGCACATCACTTAATCACGCATTGGTGCTGCGGGCGGGCTGGCTGCTCAGCAGCCAACTTTCATTGCTCCCACTGCAAGAAGAAACACTCCTCTAATAACAAGTGGGTCACCTTCTTAACTGTGTTTTTATACTGTAGTTCACACTTTTGCTTGTTGACAGATTTAGAGCACTTTGTGAAAGCAATAATTGGCCTGGGAATATAGCTGGCACGCTTCCCCAGAAAAGAGCTGGAATTAGGTTGCCTTCGGTCTTTCATTAACTGGTAAAACTAATGTAACGTGCTACTGCAACTGCCATGCTGTTCTCGGAGTGTGATGAAATCCTACTGCATAAATGGAGTGGACAACGTGCACCGTTTCCCCTCCCTTGCTGCACAAGAGTTTTTTGATAGCTATTAATTTTTTGGCATTTCTATAGTGGTTTCCCTCATTGGAGCTCCCAGTCTACACCTTCCCACTGCACCATGAGAAAGGTCTGTAACTCCTGCTTCTCTCGAGAGGGTGAGGCAGACCCATAGTACCCATAGTGGTTTGTCACTCTTTGGTCTGTAAAAGCAAGACAAGAAACCTTTCACTCATCTGAAGGTGGAGCACATCACAATCTCAATTCTTGGACTTTTATGAATCACAGAATCAAAGACTGGTAGGGTTTGAAGGGACCTCTGGGGATCATCTGGTCCAATCCCCCTGCTCCAGCAGGGTCATGCAGAGTAGGGGCCCCAGCATTGCAGTGTCCAGACATGTTTGGAATCTCTCCAGAGAAGGACACTCCACAACCTCTCTGGGCAGCCTGGGCTCTGCTCCAACACCCTCACAGGAGAGAATTTTCTCCTGTTCATATGGAATTATCTGGTTTCAGGTTTGTGCCTGTTGCCCCTTATCCTGTCACTGGACACCACTGAAGAGTCTGGCCCCAATCTCTTGACCCCTGCTGGACTCCTGAAGGATCTTGAAGGATGAAGGATCTGAGAAACCTGCCAATGTCCTATGGTGCAAAGGGCAGTGCAGGAGTGACCGATGGCTGGCTGCTGAGGTGCAGAGGGGTGTTGTGGATGCTGTGACAATAAGCAGGGAGAAGCTGAGCTGATCTGTCTCAATGAACGGATGCTGAAGATGGGCAGGGAGGTCTCCTGTCCTTCAGTACTCCCCATCGTTTGTCAGGAAAGGAGACAGCGCTGGCCAGTGATGAAGATGTTCAGGTGGGGTTTGATGTTCGTTTGGTTTGGTTTTGGATGTTTGGGGTTTTTGGTTGGGTTTTATTTTGTCAGACTGACTCATATCTCAAAAAAAACCCCAAAACAACCAAACAAAAACCCAGGCAAAAACCTCTTCATGAATTTGTAGAAAGATGCTTCAGGAGTTTAATGCTATAGGGTCATTTTCTGGCTATTAACGCCTTAATCCTGGCTTTGCAGGTGCCTTCTAGAATAAAGCTAGAAAATTGTGCACTTCGTGAAGAGCTGCTAATAACACAGAAGGAGGAAAATTGATTCCATTTGAGTTATATATATTGGAAGCTCCTTTATGGAGATGCATTTCTGAAACAACAAAGATCCTGGAAATAAAATCCTATGTAAGTAATCTTTCGATTTACTGTTAATTATTATGGAATCAGTACCTAATGATCTAAAAAGTTTTACCTGTGCAATCATTGTATCTTTTGAAAATGAAGACAGATCGGATAGAACACAGTGGGAGGGTAAAAATAGAATTATTATGGAAATATTTTTGGGAAGAAAATAAAGTGCTTTTCCATCTAAGACATCCTGGTTTGTTCCGTTCACTGTGATTCTCTTTCCTCTGGGAAAAAAAAAAAAAGCCCCACACAACAGACAACTAATTATATACCTCATGCCTGGTTTCATTCACGGAAGGTAATTTAAAGAAATTAATTTCCCTCATTAGGTTATATAACTCAATAATAATTTACGGAAATGATCTAGGGAGGGGAGAGGCAGATTCATCTTTATATACGAAGGTATTTCAGTGTGAAACCCTGGAAGTTTATTATTTCTGCCAGATTGGAGAATTTTGTTAAGGTGTCACATTTGAAGGATGATCTGTGAGGTCCCTAATAAACACGTCTGCCCTGGAACACTTAAACATTTTAAGGCTGCTAGAGTATTACTCTTATAGATGTGCTACTGAATGAATCAAACTAAGCATATGCCCTTAGGTTAGACCATTTCTCGAAGTCAGCAAAAAAGTCCTTATTCAGGAAAAATCATATATAAAAAATATGATTTTTCTTGAAGTGCCTCTGAGACCTATATCCCTGAAATGGTGACAGCAACTAAATAAGGAAAAATGGAATTAATCCAGACACCTTTCTGGTTATTGGTGGGTTGGTTTTTTTGTGGGACGAAATAAAAGAAGTACCACTTTGGCTCTTCACATTTGGGAGCGCGTCTAGATTGATAAAGGTTTGCTTGGTAAAGTTGTATGGACTATGTTATAAAGTAACTCATTTTTTCTGGGAAGTATAAGTATTTCTATAGGTGGTTCAGGCAGTGAAATTGGTCAATTAAACCAAAAGCAGTAACTCATATTCTATTAAAGTCAGTAATACCACATATATCCCAGGTTTGCTATCAGCCTCATCTAGATAACATAAATACTTCATATATATTAAAACCTTATATATTAATTACTTACTTACGTATAAAATTAAATACTTAAATACCTGTCAACATAGAAGTGAGGAGAGTATGTGAAACAAAAGTAACCAACTCAAAATCTGATCTTATCTAACAGTTGAGATGGTTTCTTGCAGTTTGGTCCCTAGAAAATATATACCTATGTTTTTAAATATCCTTCAAAATTATACAAGCATAAAATAAATATTGCTAGGTAGAAAATGATCACAAGTTAGTGTTATCTCCCTCTGTTTTTACTGGTATGGAATTTGATCCTGAAATTTATCTACTTGTACAATGACATTGATTTTTAGAAGAGATTTGCACAAGAATGTACATTATTAAATGTGGCTGGCTTTTTTCTTTTTTTTTCCTTTGGAGAGAACAGGCTGCTCTCTACAGGGGCTTCAACCTTCATCCCAGCTGCAAGTAGCTTAGGGACAACAATGAATCATACACAAGATGCGCAGGCTAAAATTTTCGTAGTTGGATGCTGGAAGGTAACTACTGAGATCCTAAGGATCAAAAAGACCAACCCTGAACCTACACAGGTGAAGTATTTAAAGCCCTACTAGCAAAATTCAGATCCTTGATGGACTTAGCACTAGGTTGCCACAGAGAGCTGAGGTTCCTCCTGGCTTTGCAATAGATTTGTAGATGTTCATCTAGGAGGAAAAAACGTTATTCCCTCATTAGGCTGATGCCTAAAATCTCAGTAAAGAACCAGGAGCATAACATAACAAATACCTATAAGAACGGATGCTATCACTAATATAAGGTAGGGGAATAGCAGATTTGGACTGGAGGTCTAGAAGTCAGTAAAGAAGGGGAGAAGTTGATTAATGATCTTAAATTGCAGTAAATAATGACGGAGCTTCGAGAAAGACAGAATTTGCTGAATATGCTTTTCAGTGTAAGAAATGAAGCCACAAGTTGAGAGTGGGACATTAAATATAGATAAGTGATGAGAACAGGGAATACCAGAAAGTGAAAGACAAGTTAGTGTGTTACATAAAACATGAACAAAGGGTTAGCAACAATTTACAGCTAAAAAGAAGAGTTTTGTTTAAGCAGTACAGGACATCTATGTCTGTGCTGCTTCATTTTGAAATCTACAGCACATAAGGTCACTCAGTTTATGCATATATGACACACACATGCACACTTGCATATGTATACACACCCCAAATTTAGGATGGCAAAGAGACATAAATAAAACATATCAGGATGGAAAAAAAAGACACAAATATTGAAATTTTGGGCTTTTTGAAAATCTCTGGGTGACTTTAGTTGGACCATGCTTTTAACTGAAGGTTTTATTAGTGATAGCTTGGATGAGTCTGTATATCTTAGATATCTTGTGTTATATGAATACTTTAAAATTTAAACTAAAAAACCCCTTTGTGCTCATGGAATGGCTTGAGTTGGAA
>WEIS01094423.1:0-24336 GCA_013389965.1 Todus mexicanus
CTGGAAGATGGCTATGTCCCTTGTCGATGACAAGAGCATGCCCAGCATGCCCAGGCCCTGAAATAGGTGAGATGAATCTGAGCCATTGATAAAAGATATTCTTATATCGCTTAGGATAAACTAAGCTCTTAATATTCTGAACTGTTTGCTTACAGAATGTTCATATATTCAACAAATTAGCTCATAGAATATTCAATAAAACTGTCAAAAATATAGTATCTTTCTAATGAAAAAGAAAAAGAAAAATGCCTTCAACAACAGATCAAACTTAAGGTATACTTTTTCCCATGTTACTCCCCATGCTGGTGATGTTGGCCACAGCTTGGTATACAGATGCTTCTTTCTTCTTTTTAATTTCTTCTTACACATTTAAATAAAAAGTTAAAATAATTTGTGACTTTTTAATCACATTATGGGAGAATGCCTACTTTTTCATCTCGGAAAGAAATGTTAGGAACCAGGTCTTAGTATGAAAGACACGAGTGTGCTCCTTCAAGGCAAGACGTCAGCATTGTGTCAAAGGTCACTTAATAGTGCATCTAAAAGTAATGTTTTGGACAGGGGTATGATGGACAGGGAAAATAAAAACCAGCAGGAATAAAAGTAATTCAGCTGGTGTTGGAATCCTCCATGAAATGTAGGTATGCAAAGGATGATATTGCAAGCAAACAATATTAATGCATAACTGATTGGTAAACAGGACACAGGCACTGCATGGATATAGTACACTGGTGTGCTCCACTTCTTGTCCTCTTTTATGATTGTCAGTATGGCAGTTAATATATAACAAGGTTTGTGTTTTGTGATGTAGGTTTGTCTTGATGAAGAGCTAGATTGCAGTCGCCAGTAGAATCTTCCAGTCATCATTTTTCAAGTGTCTTCTGCCATTTCCTCTGTGGAGTGAGTTATGTTTCACAATCCAGAAGTGAAGAGATCCATGCTAGTCTAACATATATAAATAAACTAATTTCAGGTTTTGATTGAAGTTTATTCCTATGTCTGAGCCAGTTGTTTTATGAATTTCCTGACTGGCAGAGTTTTGTGGTACAGTCCTCCAGAATTTCTGTCTGAGCATTGCATGTAATATTTCTTTCACTTAATGCTTATAGAATAGGCCAATTTCATAAAATTTAATACTGTCATTTGTAGAGATCGACTGCTTCTTTTTTCGTAAAAAAAAAAAAAAAGAGAAAGCAATATTATGTAAGTGAAGATCTCCAAATATAAAAATTAACACTTCAAATGTAAAAATACCAAACATCAAATAAAACACTTATCCTACAAATTGATGGCAAATTCAAAGAAGAAACACAGTTACTTTTAAGATAAATTTCAAAAGTCACTGTTTGATTTACAAGAATACAATAAAGCAAGAAGGTTGTTTCTGTGGTTATACAGAAAACGTATTCACCAAACTTTTCTTCATTTTGAGAAGTCTTCTAACAGTGTTGAGTCACTTGTGAGGAAAATTTTCATTTATGTTTTTAATTTCATATTGTTGGCTGCCTATACCTTTATTTATCCCCATCCGAAATAATTCTGAAGGATGTTTTAGAAACAGATAATAAACAGAAGCCTTGGGAAAAAATTTAAAAGTTGGAGAAAATACATATATACAGAAGAAACAGCTAATCACATTTTTTATTTCCATGGCCCTTGGGTATCTAGGTATGTTGGAAATATTGCCATGTGTATCTACTGTTAGTAGAGAAAAAAGAAAATGGAAAATATGAGGTATTGGAGATGGTAGAAAGAAATAAAGATCAACTGGTTTGAATATTAATTTTCTGCCGAACCACTCCCACGCTTTTGTCTTTCAATGAAAACTATTCTCTTCCCTTCTGATCGTATTGATGGCACATGGGGACCTGTTCCATTTACAATAAAACCCCTCCTCATCTATATTTTTGCATAGGTGTATACATCTTTTCAGAAATAATAGCAACCTGCTATGTGGAAATATATTCATTGCTATCAATAGCAGCTACATTTATGGGTGAAGATGATAAAATTTTAGCTTAAGAAATTTGAAAGTAAGGCTCACTTGCTTCCCCAAAAGTGGGAGATGAAAGCATTTCCCTGGACAAGTGAATCAGAAACTCCCAACAGACTGACTTACGAAGGCATAAGGAAAAAAGGGTTCTCTCAGAAGTAAGAGGCATAAACCCAGCTGATGAAGAAAGACAAAGCAGTACTTCTCCTTATACGGACTTCTAGCATTAGGCAATATTTGCATTTACTCTTGGAGCTGCTCCTGACCATGACATATCAGGTTACTTGTAGCAGCTGAAATCAACTGATATATGATGGTATGCTAACCAACATTTAAAACGCCGTATCTGTCGGCCAGTATTATGAAATAAGCTTTACAGCAGGAACTACTGCATTCTTTTCCTGCAGTATTAAATTTCTATTTCAATCGCTAGCAGCATGGAGCTGATCAGATAATGTCTTTGTACTGGCTGGACTTTGATCCTGGGAACTCCCTGCAATGACACAGTACTCCAAGAAGATAAATTCATTTACATGAATAAGAATGTAGAAACTGTTCCATTTATTAATTGTGCCAGGAAATTTTCAATGATAACAAGAAGCCTTCATACATAAATTAAAAAAATAATTCTGCACAGAAGCTTTTGCTCCTTTTTTTAAAAGGAAACTTGTGGGGACAAACTCATAGGAGCTGAGGTAGTTTCTTCCAATAGGAAAAATCAACATAGAGAAAGCCAGAGATTAAAACTCTGAAAAGCAAAGCATATATTTGTTTTTGATTTACGGTATTGATGCAAAGAAGGAGACCTGTTTGACGCGTGTGATCTGTACATTTTCTGGGCTAGTCTATGATAGGCTTTACCTTACCCATTTCTGAATTTGCAACAAGTTGGTGGAAACCATACCTCTTTCCTCAGCCTCCAGCTGCTCCTATAGCTCTGCTCCCCGAGTCCCTTCACTTTGCCCAGGCACCCTGTTCCCTACCGCTGCATCCACCCTGCTCCTGGTGAGGTCTCAGAGTCCTTGTGGCAGGACATCTCCATTTCAGGCTCATTGTGAAGCACATGGAGACTTCCATACCTCCTCTTCAAGGCAAATCACAGCAAACAGGCCTTGGGCAGACTGCCAGAGCAGCGTATTTTACAGTCTTCACACAGGGTATATTGCTGAGCAAAGCCAGTTGTCAGCACCACAACCTTGATGAGAGCAAAATGTCATTTGAAAAGGGAAGCATGTGTTTAACTCAAAACCAAAGGTTTGCAGAGTCAACCTCTCAAGGTTGGACACAACATTTTTTCCTAGTATTTAGCTCTTTGTGCTGATCTGCAGAAGGCAATGAGCCTGATAGCTCTCATTCATTAATACTGGATTAATGTTGAAGCCTGGAGGAGAAAAAATTCAGCCCTGTCCTAGTATATCTGCAACCTGGAGATGGGTTAACCCAGCCACGTGACAGAGAGTTCATGCTTCCAGCCCAGCTGCGAGACCACAGGCATTATGTGATCTGATAGAAACTGGAAGTAGCATAGACAAATAATATGTGATTGGATCTAAACACTGCTGGTGCAGAGTTAAGTTGTTAATACTTTTTGAGCAAGGCTGAACTAGTGAGTGTATTATACAGGACACATGCTGGTGTCTAGTGTGTTTTTGATCTGACTCCAGGAACATGACAAACATCCTTATTGGATAGTCCAGCCACCTCCTGAGGTTTAACACTTGCACAGGTTGTGCATCCCACTTTCCAAAGAGCTGTTGGGCATCTTGGAAAGGGAAAGCAGCCAAAGTATTGGAGCACCAAATAGTCTCAGAAATGGTTATGCTTCAAATCTACTCGATGTTCCCACTGTCAGTTATATAAATGTAGCAGCATTATTATTGTAGAACAGGCTATTTTAAGGCTAACAGAGTTGGATTTCAACATTTATTTAGATTCTTAGTTTTGCCTTTGCATATGTTAGCTCTTGTTTTTTGACAAAATGACTCAACTGGAACTAATGTCTAGCACATATCTCTTAGGGAGGGATGCCAAGCTGAACTGTGAAATATACTTGTTAGTTCACACTCTTCTACTGTTACTTGGGGTGAATTTGGTCACACTAGTCCTGCTCAAGCTTCTCCAAAACAAATTAATTGGATGGAGTCTGTGGTCCAAAATTTTTAAGAGTCAGGTTGTAGAGATTGTAAACTGGGCAAAGAAAACTACCATCACGTATTCTAAGACTTGTCCCTAATTTCTTTCAGCTCCCTCCTCAGTAAAATAGCGGAACCCAGGCTCCTTGATAAAGCCATTTCAAGTCCATGGACAGGTTTAGGTATTATAAGACTTAGCTCTCCGTGAAGAATTTTCTTCTTTCCCAGTGTGATTGCTGAGCTGTCCCATGTAGATTGCCATCATTATTTTGTTCTCCAGTATTTTATTGCATTTGACATGTTTTTCACTCTATTTGAGAGTAGAAAAGACCTTACAGTGGCTTCTTTTCAAGGACATTAATAATTTAAACTCCCTGAGAATGAAACTCCTTTTGTCACTTATCCTCAGCCCCACATAGAGGACTTTCTTAGGATATGTAATTTCATCTCCCATTAGTCTCTTCTTGTGGCCTGAATCTTCCCTCTTTCACATCCTCTCCTGCTTTTTAAGACTGGAGATTGTCTGAAGGCAGCAGCAACCTACAAAACTTTTTCACTGCCAGCATTTCTTCTTCTAAGAATCCTTGCTGTGGCCACTCCAGTTTCTACTACCAGAGAAAGCCCTTAAAATGCATGAGGCTCCACAGCATGGTCACAGTAATAATGAGCAAAAAGGCGGGGGGGAAGAAGAAAAAATGTTTGTTTGTTTAAACTGTTGGTAGTGACCACATAATTAAAGAGATTAGAAAGTCTGAAGTTTGTTTGCCTTCTAGAGGGAGGTTACCCACACACCGACTTCTGCTTTACTACAGCTGGGTCAAGTATAGCCCTGTGTCTCACCCTATGACTGCCTCATTATTGCTGCCCAGATGGATTTGGCTCTTGCACCTTGGCACAGCCTCAGTACATGACTCCTAACCTGTGACTGTCCACTGCAAAATAAATGTGAGGTTACTCAGACAGTGCAATACCTCCCGGAGTGACCACAGGATGTCTGGGCTGAGAGGATGCCCACTGACCTTAGAGTCTGACAGAGGAAGGATAAACCAAGAGGTGGTTTGGCCCTGGCCCCAGGAAAGTTGCCATCATTCAGCAAAGCAGGCAAAAGCTAAAAATACCCCCTCCCCTGAGATGCTCAGAATCCACAGGGTGAGCCCAGACTGGGAAGGACAAAGGCTGTGCCATCTGGGCAAGTTTCTGGGCAAGCACTTTGGCTTCTTGGGCCAGCATCCTCTCAGCAGCCACCTCACTCTGCGCAGGTGCAGACAAGTGCTGGCAATGAGGGACCATGGCCGGGGATGTAGTTAAACCACGTTTTGTTTGAGGATGAGCCTTCAGCTGCTGGACCCCTCCAGGTGGTGCGAGATCACCAGAGCCTCATGCATGGTGAGGGCCTTCAGGGTAAGTCCAGGGATAAGTAATTTCCAACAAAGTAATGCAGGTAGAGCAAAGAAACGAGTCACTCTACTTCATCCCATCTGTAAGCACATAAAATTACTTGGTTACTCTGTCAGGTAATCCTGGCCTGGATAGAATTAAGTTTGTTAGCCCCTTCAATAAAGCAGCATTAGCTAAAAGGGGGGCGTATTATATTCAATCTATCATGCTAATCTGCCGTACTAATGCAATACTCTTGGAAAGACAATTTGTGGGAGATCTCTAGGAGGCTGCATTTTACTTTTCTTTTGCCCTTTTTGGGCAAGTTCTAGAACAAATATGTGAAACATCCAAGTACTGAGAAGTTATTGGAATAAAAAAGGATTAGTATACAACAATGTAACTACATCTGTGGAATGACAAAGAACTTCACGGCTACAAAATGAGCATTTTGTTATTGTTGAGGAAATGCCTTTTTTTATACACTGCATTTCAGAATGTAGCCAGAGAGGATTAGACAAATGTGCTAATAAGAGAGGAAAACATGTGAAACTTCATATGAGTGAAGGAGAAAAAAATGATGTGGATTAAACACCCTCTTGCTTGCTGCTGCAGGTTGGCATCCCCCCAGTGTCTGGTCTGCCCTGTTGTACCTGAGAACCTTATCAACAAAGAAGGCAAAGCTCAGATTTGGAGATGTTGAGATATTTAACTTTATGGAGTTTGGATCAGGCCTGAAGGATCACAGGGCACAAAATTATCTGTAAGAAAACACAAAAGCGTTTTGAGTTAAATGAAATCTGGAAGGAACCACTTTCATGATAAAATGAACTGCGGGGATGCAGATACTTCACAGGCTTTGCCACAGGCAGGTAAACACTGTGATTCACCTGGCAAACTCAAGCGATCTGTTTAGTACTTCCTAATGATTGTCTTATACTTTCTGAAATCTGCAGCTATAGGCTTCCTCTCACTTAAGATTTTTAGGATGAGAAATACACAATACTTGCTGCTTGGGATGATGGGGAGTGACCCAGACTGAGCATCCCCATCTTCCTAGGCACCTCCATTTCCCCACTATCCCTGGAGGAACATCAGACAACCAGTTTAACATCAGAGCCCAGCTTTTGGAGGGCTAGTAATGGCCTGACTGAATCAATCTTTCCACAAATATCTGAAAGTGAGATCCACCTCACCTGCCTTTAGTGACCTAAAAATTGGCTGTCCAGTCTTAAGGCAGCTGACTCCTTCTTTTGAGCCAATGTAATGAAGCAAACACCTACGGAAGTTGATTTCTCTGATGTGAGCGGGTATGACAAATTACCCTCTGGTGGTGCCCGTTCCTTTCCAGAAGAGAAAAGAGAAGTCTAGAGCGAGCAGCAGATGCTCTGTCTTGTCAGCTCCTTATAGTCTTGTGGAGGCACCAGGATTTCCTCATTAGGACAGAGCTCCATACCTGCACTGCTGCAGAACACATCTGACCGCATAAGTAGAAAGCCTCTTTGGTTATGTTATGCTTCAGTCAGACCACTTAAGCTAATGTATTCTCATTTGAAGGAATGTTTCCTATAGAATATTCTGTGTACTGTATGTAATGGGTTGGAAAAGCCTGTCTGTGCCATAATCACTTTGGACATTCAACAATAGTATAGCTGCAGGTACTGTATATATGTAGCCTATAGCATTCATTAATCTGAGTAGATGGATGTGTGAAAATACTTATATTTTATTCACTAGTAGTATCTGGAACTTGTTGAATTTTTTATTTTCATTAAACATGCAAGAACACTATGTACGGTGGTGTGATTCAAATGCATAATTTAGAGGAAAAATTATTTTTTTATATTTTATGAGGGTTGTTTGCTGCCATTCCTGCCTAGAGTCTATTAAATCATATTTGTTTGTAAAACCAACCATATCTAAGGTGAGGATGCAACACTGTATGTACTATTATTTTTTTCTAAAAGCAATACTAGTCATGTACTTAGAAAACTTTTAAAAATACTTTTGTCTGTCTTTATGAAACAGCTAAACTTTATGTTTTTAAGAAAAAGAGTCTATAAAGCATTGACAAGTATTTCCTTGTGTAACGTATTCAGTAGGTCAGAGTAACTGTAATAAATGTGGACTGTGTGTCTAGATTTTTGTAGGCGAAATGTGATTCACAGCTGCCTTTATGATTCCAGAGGTTATTTGGTTGGATCCCACACTCTCAGTCTCCCCACTCATTTGAACTCCATCACTGCTCTATCACTTTCTTCTGCAATGAAAACCAGCAGAAAATCTCCTAGGGCTGTAGAAGTTTTGATATAATCCCATCAGCTGCACTCAATCACATACTGCTCCAGATACCCTAAAAAGCCAGTTCTCATGTACATGAGTTTTCTCAGGTCACTTGTTAGTGAAGTTTATTTTACGATGAGCATGTTCGCCATGGAGAGAGTGGATTATGAATATTAATATCACAGTATATAATTGCAGTGTTTAGTGTGAAAATCAAAATGCAGATACAGATATGCACCATAAAGCTCTTGCTTCCACAAAGTCTGCTGAAGTAGAAAATCATTTTGAAGCTAAGCAAGGCATGATCAAATAAAATCCCTTGACTGATACTCTGGATTTTTAAACTTGCTAAACTTTTACGTGACTTAGTCAAGTAATTTTCTACAGTTTACAAAATACTAACAACAACAGTTGAAAAAAGTAATCTGGTATTTCAAGGGCTTTTTAATTTTTCAGGAAAATGTGTCACTGTATGTCATATTTGTTACAATGCATTAACATTTGTGACTATTTTTTTTGTTTGTGAGATGAACTACTTTACCTAAACTACGTGACAACAGCAGAATTGCTACTCTTCTGGTGAAGAACTTAAAAAATATTAGGAAGAAGTTAGTTAAATTTTTATTGACAAGATTTTTATTAGGAAGAGTAGGAATCAAAGTGGAAAGGAAAGGATAAAAATCTCTATTTTCTTTCTTTTTCCCTTTTAAAAAGATAGGCAAGTAGTTTAGCTATATACTTTTTGCTGGAAGTGTGGTATGTATTACCATTAAATGCCTCTAGTATTCACTTTTACAAATCTTAGTAGGGAAAACAGTCCTCTGGTTGATGTGCAGAGCTAGAGAAGAGATGGTGAGCTTGGCTTCATCTGTACCATACAGGGGCTGAACTGTCATAGGTCTGCCTCTATTTTGGGACCAGGGAGGGTGTCCTGGGCCGGACAGGGATGGGCATTTTGTCCCAGGACTCAGTGTGGGATGGTGCCTCCCACTCACCACACCTGACCTGATGGGGTCAGGCAGCAGAACGTGGGGAAGGCAGCCCCCATGAATTTCATCTCCTGTCCTCTCAGGATGTCACGTCGCGGCTCAGTCAACTGTACTCCATGTTCTCACTTGGCAAATGGACCCTTAAATCTGACATGACAGATGACATTTTCCATTTTCATATTTCTAAGCTCTGCTTCGTCTTTGCTGAACCTTCACTGATGCCCTGAACGTGGGCTCGGCAAAGGTCTTTCATGCTAGCACCAGGGTGTTGCCAACCAAGCTCTGGTACCTACAGACTGTGTCAGGGACAGCCAAATTTAGCTATGTTTGTCTCATGTGTTGCATGATGGGGTGTGTGTATTTGTCGTTCTCATGCTGTAGCATGTGTTGTCCCAGCATTATCCGAATGAGCATTTATTTTGTGGTGGTAACTTTCATGACTTGATATCAGAAGAGACCCATGTGATGGGACGTAAAGTGCTGTTAAGATCTGGCTGGATGCCTGAAATGATCTCACTAATGCTTCCCGCTATAATATGGTAATCATGGGGGACTGGGGTTATTTATAGCTAAATGGGTGGGGAGTTGCAGAAATTGTTTTACACACATGGGGAAAAGTACTCAGGCTGTTTCTGGTTTCGAGACTCCCAAGCAACATGAAACAGAACTAATCATTTGGCCATAAATGATTAAGGACTGACAAATGAGTTGTTTTGAGGCAGTTGGTGTGATTTAGCAGCTAGAGGCAGTGGCCAAGTGCACTCAGACTTAGAACTGAGCTGGAAAGTCCAAAGCCATCCTTGGTCTTCTCAGCTTGTACCTCCAATCTTATCTCCTGCTGTCAGGAACAGGCACCCCCTTGCCTTCTTTCTGGGAGGGAAAGCAGCATGAATGGGGGTAGTGAGGCCATCTGGATGTCTGCTCAGCATGGATGCCCACCATAATTTGAAGCAGAATATGCCCATGGCTACTGAAACACCTGGAAACCAATAGGAGTGAGGTGTGGCTGTGATGGTCAGCGGCAGCATCCCCCTTTTGGGTGACCGTGCACATTCTCAGGCTGTTAGGAGGGATGTGAAACGAAGAAGCAGGGATACCTCACTCTCTATACCTGTACCACATGACAAGAAGGAAACATATATCTGATTTCCCTGGCACCGTATACTGTGAGAAGTCTATCTTAACACACATGTGATGCCTCTAATGGCTAGCAAAACAGAGAGGACCACTAGAGGGCTCAGAAACTGCTACTGCACCCAAACCCCACGTATTGGCATTTGCTGCAACTCAGTCACCCTGCAGCATGCACCTACCTGGTAACTCATGGTGTTTACTTCATCGACCACTACCAGGAGTACACAGCATCTGTAAAATACCTTCCTGTGGGTTTGACACACCAGTCTTTTTGAATAAATAATCGAGTCCTATTTGCAAGTGCAGGGCATTAATTGTCACTAGAAGTGAGTCTCCAGAAGTTGAAAGCAATTACTAAAGAAAGGAATTAATTCCAAATTGTCACCTACAGGGAATTTCCCATTTTGGAAGTGTTTTTACTTTCATCTTACTGGGGAAAAAAAAAAAAAAAAAAAGAGGTAACAATATACTGAACACTTCAAAGGTAATATAATAGGGAATCATGTCACAGATTCAGGTTATAGTGTGCACACTTTATCTGTGTGTCTAGATTACTGAATAAAAAGGCAAGCTGTTGCTCATGTTGAAATTACTGATACCTGCAGGTTTTTTTTAAGCAGGATGCGAAAAGCTGTTGAAAAGCATTTTGGTTGAACAGTCTTCTGTCATAAAATAATTTCATTAAAATAGAAATTCTTCATAGGAGCATTTCAATTTCAACAATGTAAGGGATGAAATAAAAGCCTGACATAAGATTTCATTGTGCCGGATTTTTGGTTTGATGTTGATTACTAGCCCAATGACTCCACCAGGAAACCTCCACTGAGTAACTGAAACTAATTGCTATAAAGTCTGTATTTTTTGTGATTCTTCCTGGGCCATAATCTGCTGAGTTCTTACACATAATAATGTGAAGTAATATACCTCTAATATGAAAAAAAAATCTTTCACAGAAGCAAACTGCATGGCCTGATGTGTTCCTTCTTACTTTCACTATTTCTGAAGGACTTTTAAAGCCAAGAGCTTACAGGTTTTTTTCTCGTTGTCAGCTGCCCACTGGCTAGGCATCAGCAAATCACTGCTTAATTTTGCAGACAGGGTACTTGTGTTCATTTTGACTTAAAATGTAATGCCGTTTATTTTCTTTTCATAAAGTAATTTTATGATGAAGAAGGTGCACAGTTGAAGAACATCAAGGAAATTATCAGCGTGAGCAATGTGATCTAATATTGCTGCCCTTAAAAAGAAGTGCACAACAAGATGTGTGATGGCTTCCATTTCACTTCTTCCTATAAAATATGTGTATAGGCATAACACTTATTAAATCAGCTGATACAGTTGAATTAAATGAATGAACCATCAAACAAACAATTCTTATCTCAGTCTAACAACATTATTTCAAAAGTAAATTTTTCTAGCCTTTGTTTTTTGACACTTCCTTGCCAGCACTGATGGAGATACTGTGTGCTCAAAAGTTGATTTAGTTTTAGCAGATGGTCTAACAAATATATTACCTTTTTCTACAAGCATTTGCTTGTACTGAATTTTGGAACATCATGCTTATAATGCTACTATTACAGGTACTTGCTAAAACATTGATTCTTTGTTGCTTCACGCCATTGACTTTACGTATTATTTTAAAACGTATATTTTTGTGCATAATTGATTAATTTTGGTTCACTATCAATAAAATATCCATTTTAGTGTTTATATTCTCAAAGTAGCGTGCCATGGAATTTTATTTTCTTAGACCTGGAAAGACTATTCTTGTGTATGGAATTCAGGGTTATAGCCCCTTACTGTTTGCATTAGTGAATTATTCTATTCTCCCCATTATTAAATATTTCACTGAAGCAGCTCATTCTGAAAATATATGACATGATATAACTAACTGTCAGAGCTTCAATGCTGAAAAAACTCAGAGTAAAATTCAGCACATGCCAGGACTTAATCCTAGTGGAAAGTGCCTACTGCATAGCTGCAAGTTCCTGCACAATGAGTGATGGCTACAGGACCCAGTTGTGAGCTGCCAAGATCAGCAACCTACAGGAACACAAGCACAGTGCAAAGAATAAACACAGCCCATTCTGAGAGAGATGTTCCTGTCTGAGAAAATTTTTCAGTTTCATTCTGGTTTCTCTCCAGGTCAGCCAGTAAGTGCTGGAGAACCTCACTGTCAACAAGTGACTTTCTTGTTGGTTTCAGGAGATGGAGACAGCCCCTGCTGATGCCTCTCAGCATCCTGACTGGACACTGATTCAACCATGACTCAGAAGGAAATGTGTCACAAAGTGAGTCACCAGTATTGTTACCTCCAACACCTCTGCTCTAGTAATTTATGTCTCCCACCTGAAACCTCACAGTGGCCTCATCTTACTTGTGGTTCCTTGGAATCGTGAAGGGAACAGATGTCATCTCTACAAGGTAAAAATATATTGTGGACTGTTCAGCAGTCCAGAGTTTGACATCTGAAGCCCTTTGAGCTCCTCCTTTTTTGTTTTTGGTATGGATGGACAGCTGCTCAGGCTTTCAAGAAATAAAAAACCAGGATAGTATTTACAGCACATTGGTGGCATTATCAGGACAATAATCAATTGTATTTATATACACTTTAGACTATGGGTATCTAACTATGATCCACAGCTGCAGAAAAATTGGAAAATTGTGAATTGTGTCATTTGGGTTTTTGTGGGTTTTTTAAATCTATTAAAAAAATAACCACAAGGAAGAACCAGTTCACTTAAAAATAAAACTAGAAACGAAGAAGGTTGGGCCATCAAAGGAAGCAGAGCATGCCCAAAAGGGAGCTACTCCTAAATAATATCACCTCTTTCAGGGGAGGGCAAAATGCAGTAAAAATCCCTCACTTCGTTTCCATTTTCAAAATAAATATTTTTGGTCGGATAAAGGTTTTGAGTTTTAATGGAGCCAGATGTCTGTCTCTGTGTGTCTGGGACAACAGATGGGTTGTTCTGTATTAATACTGTCTTCATTATAAGCCTGAAAAAGGAACAAAGGTTGCTGGACACTTTGCGGAGGGAGAGATGTGTGGCTGTGGTGCAAACTTTGTCATACTCTGCTTAATTTAGGATAGTAAAAGAGGAAGAGAAACGGGGGAAAAAGGAAGAGGAACTTTTACTCGTACAAGTGCCTTTCCAATAGGAAAGAGGACTTATTTGCAAAATCTGTTTCCTTCCTTACCTCCCCACTGTTGGAGCTATTCTCTATAGGCTTAGAAGGGATTATTAATGGTCCTCTCCCCACTTCTCCCATAGTCCTGTTTGTCTGTCTGCAAGCAGTAGCAACACAATGCCATGGCAGATATGAAGGCTGTATGTCTGTCTTCTGGGGAATCAAACAGAGCAGGCAGGGGTTTGAGCCCCAGGTCAACCATCCACACCTGGCTTGTGATGCCTGGTACCCTCTGAGGAATGCCTGGGCATGGTCTGGTGGTAGCCTGTCCCCAGCACACACGCTAAGTGTGCCTGCTCTGCAGCTTTGAAAAGTCAAGCTGGTAAAGGCAAGCTGTGAGGCTGCTGGTTGGCCTCAGCAGCAGGGAAAGGCTCCCTGGCCTGTGTTATTTACCAGCATAACTGCAGCTATAGATGGTGCAAACAGACAAGATGGCAAGCAGCGGGAGTGAAGAGGTGGGCTTCGTTCTGTGGTCACAGGTCTGGGTGCTGTCCAAACCTTCTCAATCTCCTAGTCTTCAAGATTCCCTAACTGGTGCTTTGTGACCGCTATACTCTGATTTATCTTTCCAGGGTGGTCTCTTCAGTACAAGGAAACACTTTTAAATTGTCAATTTAAATGTGAACTGTCTTATGTTTTTATGTTGATTTAATTTGGTTTTCTGCAATAACCACCTTTCTTGCTTTTTCACCACCTGAGAGCCAGATGAGAGACACTTCTTTCCATCCTGTGCTAATATTTCTAACAATTGCTCCACCTTCTCTAGTCTGGCTACTCAGAAAACACAGGAAAATACAGTAGCACACTGTCAAGGGCAAGATACTTCTCTAAAAGCTGATATTTCTGATAGTAAAGTATCATAAAACCTTTTTCTTTTTCAACTTTTACCAGAAGTGGATCATATTCTCCTGAGCATCTTAAGCCTCTTTGTTTGAGAAGGTACCAAGCCCATTAAGGGCACCTGAAAAATGAGAGCCTGCCATAAGATGCCACGTAACCTTTGCCTTGTCACTTAACACTCCGTCCTGGGTGTCACAGAGCAATGGCTGCTGGTGTCTAAAAGGGTCAAAGAGCATGATCAGAAGTGCTGCTATGCTGGCATCAGGCTTCCTTGCAGAATTTAATGTCATGATTAAAACCACCTTGTGTATCAAGGACTTGCATTGCATAAGACAGAATTTCTGAAACATCAGCAGTTTGCTGACATCCTTTTATGAGACCTGTCATCAACCAACAAGCATGTAACGGCTTTTGATTTTCTAATTAAAGAGGTGAATTTATCTTGATTCCCCATATGGTAAGTGATGTTGATCAGTGAAAGATAAAAGGGATTAAAATTTTAGCTGTTTCTAATTAAGACAAAATTATTAATTACAAATAAATTATCTGGCAAGTCCTGCTTCTGAGCTGATCAAAACCCAATCTAAAGTTTTCAATCCCATAGCTATTTTGCAAGTATTGACTACACAGGACAAAAATGTTTCAGAAAACATTCTGGACATTGATTGTCCATCAATGCAAGATGGGTAAGTCTGGAAAAGCTGGACAACCTTAAAAGTTTTATTGCATGTCTAAAAAAATATATCAATACATCTTACGTATCATCCAGTAAAACTCACGTACCCATTTTGTGTACCTTGTTAAAAGATATCTGGTTGTAAAGGAACTTATTTTCAATTAGAAGAGGGGCACACGGAAGCATTTACTACCATATTTTCATGTGTCTATGAAGGTGGGCATGAGCAGCTGCAGGCTGCAAAATGGTGGTCAAGACCTTTTGCCCTTTTTCAGGTTTTTCATGTAGTGCATCGCTACAACAACTCCTTTTCATTCTATAAAAGCAGCTTTACACCCAGTAATAATGCTTGCTCTGCCTACACGATCTCAAAGCTTCCTGCTGCTTTCAAAGGCTCAGTCTAGCAAAAGCTTTCCGTATTTCCCACTGGCAGGTACCTAAGAAAGCAGTGTGATATACCAGCTTGCTGTGGCATACTGTGGTGGCCGTGGGCCTTAGTATACTGGTGGGATGTGGCCCTGGCTCTTCTGGCTGCCACCTGCAGAGCCAGGACGAGCATCCTCCAGACGACTGTTGCCCTGCTGCCCTTGGCTCCCTGCGAGGCTCAGTAGCTGCCCACCAGGTAGCAATACAGGCAAGAAACCCAGGAGAGTGAAGGCATGTTTTTGTAACCCCCAAAGCTCCTATTTGCTGTGGGACAATAGATACCCTGCCTGTTTGCTCAAACAGCCCCATGCCCCAGATGCCCAAATACAGTGGTGCTTGTGATGGGCATGGAACTATCTACACCCATGTCATGGGATGCTCACCAAAATCCTTCCTAGTTTGGCACTGATGAGTCGTTAAGTCTGGCACAAGCCCTTGTTGGTGGGCAGGGTGCCATTTGAACAGATGAAAAGCAGCACAGCCAAGCCAGGGATCTCGCCGACTTCATCTCAGGAGCAAAGGCACTGGGGTCGGCAGCATTGCACCTGCAAGCCCTTCATGCCAATGTGCTTGGCTAATGATTTTAGACTGAGGTTAATATCTGCTGGGCCAAATGGGTAGAGGAGCATGTTTGTGTCACTGCAGGCCGGAATTAGATTATCCTGAAAATTTTAAATAAGATTTTAGTGGCTACATGTGAGAAATTGTTGGACTGAAATTTTAAATGAGTGAAGAGGAAAGAATTATATGTAAGGTTTGGGTGGAGGTTTTGTCTTTTGGGGGGTTTTCAGGCTGTTGGTTTTTTTGCATTTCAGAGTCATCAGATTAGAAATCCTGTTTGAATTCTTCATAGTAGAGGATGACTTGCATGTCTGAATTTTGATTAGGTTCTTGAACATTTTTCTGCTTTCAAATCAAAACATCTACGTAAACGCATGTTTCAAGGAAAAATGTCATCCAGTTTGTTGGTAATTAGAAAGATATTTCAGGAAAGCAAACCCCTTTATCTACCTTTTAAACATGAACGTCATATTTATAGCTGGCTAGGAGGGTTATTAGAGTTTGAAGCTGAGGTGCATAAAATACATTTCCAGGAAAGGAAGTGCTGTGCTATTGAACAAGGCTACCGTTATTTAGACCAAATCCTCTTGTCGCTGTTCTTTCAGACAGAGGAACATGTAAGTNTGTTTCAAGGAAAAATGTCATCCAGTTTGTTGGTAATTAGAAAGATATTTCAGGAAAGCAAACCCCTTTATCTACCTTTTAAACATGAACGTCATATTTATAGCTGGCTAGGAGGGTTATTAGAGTTTGAAGCTGAGGTGCATAAAATACATTTCCAGGAAAGGAAGTGCTGTGCTATTGAACAAGGCTACCGTTATTTAGACCAAATCCTCTTGTCGCTGTTCTTTCAGACAGAGGAACATGTAAGTGGCAAAATGTCTATGCGAAAGAGTCAACAACGACGAATTCAGTGTCTTTATTTTTCTCTCTTTTTCCAGTCTCCAGGGAATTGTGCTCCTGCACATTACAAGTTGCCAGAGTCGAGTGTGCGTGTGTGTGTGTAGCCGTTAATAGTAATACCAGACTTTTGTCTAATCCAAGCAGTTTTCCAGGTACTCTCCTTCTCGCTGCCAGGACACAACTTCATGTGCAACAATGAAGGATGACTGTAAGCACGGCCAAAGCCAAAGAGAGCCAGAGCCAGACAGTACGTCAGGCAGCATGCTGGTGAGCCTGCAGCTGCACTCCAGCCATCCTTACCTCCCATGGTGAGAGACTTTATGACAAATAGTCATAGTTGCCACATCCTTGGCCTTGGAGGTGATCCTCTGTGATGTGCTGAGATTGGAAAGAAGCAGTTGCAGCCCAGCTGGCATCCCCAGTTGCAAAAGGTTGTTTTGGCATGGTTGGGGATCAGTACAATCCCGGATGCACCAGTGTGCTCTGATGGTGCTGAAGAAATCTGTGTACGATCCCTTCTCTCTGAGAGCAGCAAAATAGCTAAAGGCTTGTAAGAATCCTGTCTTGCAAAAGAGAAAAGAAGAGAAAAAGAATCCATTAAAAATTCACATTTAGAAGAGAAAGAAGATGTTAAAGAGTGTGCACTACTTTGGAAGGATCCTTTTTGTTTCAGGGAGCTGGATGGAGGTTAAGTATAGAGTGCAGAGCCATACCATGCAGGGAACACAAAACAAATAAAAAGGCCCAAAATAAGTGTCCAGGCTATAAAAGGGCTTTCCAAAACCAAAGACATTGAGTACTGCCTAAAAGACAGTGGTTTTATGGGCAAGAATGCCCTTTTCCACTGATGGACCAAATGGAGCTGAAAAATTTGTACTTCAAAGGTCAGAGGGAGAGAGAGAAAGAAAGAGTCCCTGATTAGATGAAGAGAGTAACCTAGAAGGGAATCCCAGAAGAAGCTTGAGGATGTAGGAGGAGGAATGTCATGAACAATAAAACTTTACTAAGCTTAAATCCTGAAGAATGCTAAAATATGGTAGCAAAATCAAGCAGAGAAACAGAAAAATGTTTCTACAATGCAAGTGATAAGCCAAGTAGCACTGTCTCTACAATAGAAATTAAATAAGGAGGTGAATATCTGTAATATTTCTGCTCCTTTTGTGTGTGAAGTGAATTTCAGTTCTCTGGCAATTTTGGTTTGGTGTAGAAGTAGTATTCCAATACTTTCACCATGGACATACAATAAACAGGGTACAGCTCCTTTGGAAAAGTCCTCACTCTAAAATAACCAAGTATTGGGACTTGAGAAGTAATCCTGTCGGCAGATGAGTGTCAATGCCAGCTATATGTGACAGTCAAGAGAAATTAGAATGTGTCGAGAAATATTTTGGTTGTAACTAATTTTCTACTTACTTTTTATACAAGAAATTCAGGGAAGGAATGGTTATGTGTAAATCGTAACCAGGCACCTCTTATTCTCAAGAAATCCCACAGAAAAAGAAGGTCATGCGATATGTAGCAGCAGGGGTGACTATCAAGCTTTTATTTTCATCCTAGAAGATGGGTTTAGAAAGTAGGATCCACAACTGCTCTGTTTCTCTCCAGAGAACTGTAACAGTACAGTATTCACACACACGACGCACATGCATGTGACACAGCCCTTAAAACACAATTGTTAGTTATTTTCCTTGCTGTGGGTGGATGAAGCCCCAGTGCTCATAAAATGTCTCTTATAAAGGAGAAGTGAAAGGCTGTTTGCCCAGTTTACAGAATACAAATGAGGAATTATTCTAAACTAATTCAATAGCTTTTCTTTTTCCCAAACTGCCATAAAACATAAAGTATTTGATAACACTGTAAACAAAAAGATATTGCTTGCAGTTTTCCAGAGGAATTTGTACAAGTTACTGCTATACTATACTACAGGGATTTTAACTATTTGTCACCAATGATAAATCCTTTAATGCATTAGATATGATTAAACTTATGAAAATGCTCAATGGTGAGCTTAGAAACATATGTTTTACTGCTAGGATTACTCCCTTCCCTCCAACAAAATTTTTATCTTTAACATCAGGAAGATCTTCTGCTGAAACTATCATAAGGCCAAGATAGAGAAGTCACTTCACAGTAGACTTGAATTAAGACACTCATTTCCTGATAACTAGTGAAAATTTGGTCGACACCCCACATTTTTTTATTTGTAGCGGCAACAGACAGTGGAATGAATAGTTGAGGCTGGACATTTACAGCAGAGCAACCATCTGGAGAAATACAGACAAAACAGGCTGCTTCTGGGTGTTAGATCTGCCTGGGAAAAGGGCTCAAGCAATCTGTCCAGGCTGTGCTGGAAACCGACCTGCCCTGCTCCACAGCAGCTGGCTGTCATTCTCAGAACCTTCCAGGGCAGGTCCTGACCTAACACACTGAAGCCTGGGCTTGGTTAAATACATCTCTTCTATAGGCAATTAGCAACTATAATCATGATCATACCAATAACAACATTGAAACTTGTCTCCCCCAATCCTGCTTAAAAACCCCTATGAGAATTACAAGAGAATATATAATACTACTTAAACGCGAATTCACTCGTGAAGCGTTAAGCCACCAGAGGTTAATGCCTAGTAATTGGTGTTTCAGTTTCAGCTCGAATTCCGATAATTTTGGCAACAAGTGTCCTACACTGGACTCCCTTTTATTGCTTTAGTGGGTCAGCAACCAGAAGTGACAGCTACAGATACTGCTTTAAATGGTTGATAGTACAGTAAAACTCCATCTGCACCAGAGCGGGGAGCAATGCCATCTCGGGTATCCCAAAGGCAATGAATGATGACTGACTCATCCGCTTCACTCAAGATGAGGGAGAAGTGCAAAGGCCAAGCTTCCTTGTGCTTTACTATGCAGCAGAGCAACATACTGGCTGTGCTCCTAGGGTAGGTCCGTTCGATGTTTTGCAGGCGTATGTGAGGCCTCTCCCACAGCTCATCCTCCCCGAAAACAACGTAACTTTGTTAGCCGAGCACAGAGACTTAATTATTAGGGCTTCTGAGGCTAAGCGGCATTTTGTCAGTTTGCAATGTGACTAGCTGTGAAGAAACCCCAAACCCCAAATATGGCTATCTGCCCTCAGGCCATGATGCCATGATGGCTCATGCCAGATCCGTGCACTGCTGGGCCATGGCATAGCCTAGTCCCTCCCAGTATGGGCTTGCTGACACAGTCAGAGCTAGTTCATAGCTTTTTCTGATTTTACGTTGAAAAGATCTGTAGATGTGGTGCTGAGGGACATGGTTTAGTGGTGGACTTGCCAGTGTTGGATAACAGTTGGACTCAATGATCTTCAAGGTCTTTTCCAACCTCAACAATTCTATGATTCTATGGACAATACACAGACTGACATGAAACTAGGCTCCTGATTTGGCATGAATCCTGTTGTTACAAAATAAATCTGTTTACAGTTTTTAAAACCAAATATGAACCAATAGAAGAGGGGCCACAATATTTTAGAGTCAATATTGGGAACTCTGAAGTCAGTTTTATTTTCTCGCCAAACCTCAAGTGGTTTCAGGGCTCAGAGCACCAGCTATCTTTTCACTGGATTTAGCATGAGAAAACTCCATAAATGTTCTCAATTAAGAAACACTCAAGGCTGAGTGAGAAAGTTGGCACAGGTGCACAGTATACCTGGGCTGCCAAAGATGGTTTAGATTATCTCATACTTGTACACTTCAGAAAAACCAACAATCATACTTACCAGTCTTCAGCTAGTGTTTTCCTAGGGTGCTTGTATGGATTGCTAACATGGATGTGGCAACCACAACTATTCATCACCAAATCTTTCGCTATGCTAACAATGCTGAAAATCATAAAATTCTTGATCAGTATATTCCATGTTTGAATACGAAGTGCTTCGTCATATTGTTTTCTCCCTAGGGAAACTATTCTTGAGCTGGAAAGGCCAAGCTAACTCTAGGGTAAGCTAGTTCATCTGCAGTCCCAGTCAGCAGCTTCAACCCTGCACTCGAGCTTAGACTGTTACATGACTTTTGGCAAATCACTTCAACTCTTTTTCAACATATCCTCCATTTCTGCCTTGTCTGTTCTGACAGTAAGCACTCAGGAAAGGACTGTCTCCAGCTATGTATTTAGAACACTATAACCTTGATCTCTGGAGCTTGTAACAGCTCTTTATGCTGGTGAATTCGAAATAAATATTTCTTCATACTAAAAAAAACCCCACCTGACTTAATCAATATGAAAATAGAGGATGTTAGAACTGTTACTCACATTTTAAGCAGCTAATAACAATTCCACATTAATAAAATTGTTTTTTCCTGCATATGATTTTTCCAGTCCTGGACAATACAGGGTTCTTCTGAAATTGCTTTTAGGAATATACATTAGGATTACATAGTTTTATATCTAGAATCTTCCTATTAAATTAAATTTTGAAATCAGGAGCATATTTCCATTCTTTTATGCCAATGTAAAATTTCATGGGCAGATTTGTCACATAGTGGATAAAAGAGAGATGTTCTTGCATATGTTCCAAAGACAGGCCCTGAGCAGGAAATCTTTATACTTGTGCACAAATTTACTTTTTAGTAAACACTTCCTAAATATGTAGAAAAAAATGATATTCAGGCTTCTGATTTGAGTAAACAGACTGTATAAGGCAGAATTTCTCCCAGCTAGCATTAGTCATCTTAGTGACACACACATCCCATCTACACCAGTCACCTGCAGTCAGTAGAGACACCTATCCTCAGGAGGTAATGGAGGGAGTAAAAAATTCCCTGTTCTCCACTAACTTGCGGGAAGATTGGATTAATAGCTTACACTAGGTGCCCCCTTTTCACACAGCTAAAGGTGGCAAGATGAATCATATCCTTAGCTTTCAAATTGATCTGACTTAACATCAAATGAAAAAATATAAAAAGTAAAATATATTTGTATATGTGAGATACACAACTTCTGCCAGTATGTGATATTGTATTCTTACAATTACCAGTGGGAATCAGTGTTATGCTGTTGCTTAGTTATAAGGGAAAGTGTGTATACCCCATGGACTTGCTGTGAACATAAGCTTGTTAGGACAGTACCTAGAAAAAGAAGAGCATTTAAAAATGTGCAGGGTTGACTTGGTGGGTCTGTCCCTGTACCCATCCCAGGCACCACCTGCCACAGCTTCTGCCTGAGAAAGTGCTGCAGGACCGGGGCTTTAAGGCTTTCATTTCTAGCTATCGCAATGCATAATGAAATAGGAAACACCCTGGATGTAGAAATTGTTATTTTAAGTTTTGCACAACTTGACCTGTGTGTTTCAGACCCATACAGACACCTGTGGAGCTCCCCAATAAGTGCTGCTGCTTGTTTGTGCAGGAGTCATAGCAGGAGTTAGGTTAGTCTCTTGTACTAAAAGAATCTGTCTACTTATTGCAAAAGTATTTTTATCACTGGATATATTTATATCACTGTATCATAGCGAGCTGAGAGAAAGAGATAAATCAAAAGGTGGGGAGGGGAGAAAGAATCTTCTCTGAAGATGCTACCACTTCTCTCAGTGCTAACCCAAGCAAGAAGCAGAGCTAGGTGAGGAGCAGGGCTGCAGTAGGCTCTGCTGGAGGTGATGGGTGCATGGCAAGCCATCGAGAATTTAAAATTCATCTTATTTCTGCTGAGAGACATGTCTAACTGGGGAAGTGGCAGACTGCCTCAGTCAGTTGGTCTCCCCATGCAGAGTGGCTTCGTTGCTCTCAGATGTTTGCAGCTCCTTCACCATGAGTACTGAAAATGATGAGCAGGATTGAAGTGAGAAGAGGTGGGAGAGTGTTCAAGTGTTTCACAGAATCACAGAATGGGAGGGGTTGGAAGGGACCTCACGCATGCCAGATTTACAGTTGCAGTTCCACATCATGAGATTTCATAAATACCTTGGTTGCAAGGTAAGCAGAAGCCTGAATTTATGGTCCTGATTGGGACAGGAGTAGGGAACCATCAGTGGTATCCAAGGCTTTGGGGGCAATTTTGTGATAAACCAGTATCCTATTGGCTGGAGACTTCTGGAGGGTCCTATGCTGGCATATGCACATAGTTATGTCTCTTGCTGGGCAGCGTAGTGAGGGCGAAGAGCTCAAAAGTAGCTGCTATTGCTTTGTTACAGAGCACTATAGTCCGTGACACAGCCCAGTTGTTGCTCAGCTGGGAAGGCTCGGTCTCACCTCTGAGATGGAAAAGGCTATTGGGAGCTTTCCAAGCACTCTACGGACTGGATTTACGCAAGCTTGAATGAAAAGTAACTCAAGGCAGAATACTATCTGCAGACACAGATTAGCTTTGAAGCAGTAAGTTCCTTCTCTCATCAGCCTAGCAACACGTTGCTTCTTGAATTGGCCAAGGAGGTAAGCAGCAACTTTGGATTCTCCACCTTCACTGGGATGAACAGGCAGCTACACCAAGGGTGGCAAGAGCAAAAGGATGTGCTTTTTGGTTTTTTTCTGACCAAGTGTGTAGTAAGTAAGTCTCACTTTAAAACATGAGATGATGATGGCTTTGGAAAATGAGGTAGCTCAAGCCCTCCTGAGCTCTTGTAAAACTCATTGTCCTGGATCTGCAACCCAGTAACAGAAACCCATGCTGTGCCTGGTGATAGGCCTTTGGCTTTATAACAAGAAAAATGTAACAGACTCTCTGCCAATGTTCAGAGTCATCCAATGTGATGATCAGGACTCCAGCAAAGCTTTCAAAGTAGCTTAACAGCTGACTCTCTTCTTCAAACAAGGACAAAGCCCAGCCACATGCCTCTGCAGTCAGCAAGTACTCCAAGGATTGGTCCACGTGTGAAACCATCCACAGACTGCATAAGATACACGTAGCTAACAGCATTGCTGGGGAGCTCAAAGACCCTTCTCCAGGCACTGTCAAAATCTTCATAATGACATGAGTTGGCTAACTTGGGCTGTCCAGGCGGCTATGCTCTTGTGGGTCTTCTGTAGCTGCATGTTGGCAACTTGCTTGCACAGGGCTGGGGCCACACTCCCTAGTGGCACAGTGACACTGGAGTTCTCTGGCTTCTGGTTCTCTGGCTAACACTTGCATAGGGGAGAGCTGATTTTTGGAAATAGGTCTGACCATCAAACCTGAAAAACTGTCAAAAAGTAAGAACTAGAATCCAGCAGTTCCTAGTAGCCCAGGCTCTTCCCTTCCCCAGCTGAAACTTGTCATAAGAGATACTAATCCTCCTTTTACCTTAGATATTGTGCTTGCTTTCCCCAGGCTGCTGGTTATATATTTGCTCATTGCTTTTTACAAAACCATTGTATTAACTCTTACTTCCCGGCTTAACTATTAATTATGATTGTCCTGAACACTTAAGTTTATGGTTTTTATCCATAGGCACTGCAGCTTAATGGAGAGACTGTCCTGTATTCATAGTAACTACATCAGTTAGTCATGTGGAAAAGTCATTCCAAAAAACACATAACACCCCAAAATAAAACACTGTCTGTCTTTTGACATGATCACAAGTGGTGTACGCCAAGAAGGCAAACAGCATCCTCACTATCAGAAATAGTGTGGCCAGTAGGACTAGGGAAGTGATTGGATTGTTCCCCTGTACTCAGCACTGGTGAGGCCACACCTCAAATGCTGGGTTCAGTTTTGGGCCCCTCACTACAAGAAGGACACTGAAGTGCTGGAGCATGTCCAGAAGGGCAACAAAGCTGGTGAAGGGTAGAGAGAACAAGTCTTTAACAATGAACGGCTGAGGGAACTGGGGTTGTTTGGCTTGGAGAAAAAAAGGCTGAGATGAGACCTTCTTGCTCTCTACAG
>WEIS01094424.1:0-11422 GCA_013389965.1 Todus mexicanus
CAATTTAATATTCACTTCTGTAGTCGACACTGGCTTCAGATCAGATCAGCCATCAAATGGATTTATGCCAAAAAATCCTACACCCATTTGTTTTGGAAGCTGCCTAAACAGGTGCAATCCTTTATGCAAATTTCCCATCACAATGAGAGTCTCAGAAACTGGAAGAACAATTTACATAGAGATAGCTACAGATTAATTTTCTGAAAAGCTGACATGCTTGAATTACTGCAGCCTCACATTTGTGTAGACACAAGAACAAATCTGCAATGGTTCTGCAGAAGTTACTTTGTTTACATTGATTAGTTCACTTAAGAGATAGTTTAATTTTTAAGCATTCCATCTTTGTCTGTAAAGCCTACAGGTCAGCAATTTGGATTGGTAAAATATCCTGTTATGACAAGGTAACTTTGCACAGAGTTTTCCCTGATCAGAGTCTTGAGATTTCGTCCAACAATATAATGTAAGACTACGTCACAAGGTAGAAACTTAGAAGCATTCTTTTTAAGTAGTATTAATAAAAATAGCCTCTTCTTCAGAAAAAGTGTTAACTATGTCAGCTTGATTGAATTTAACAAAAGGGATCAAAATCTAACTGGGCCATATTATTACATAGCGTACAGTAATTCAGACAAAATGGTTCTATAGAGACATTTAGTAAGCAGAAGAATACTGTCCAAAGTGTACTGCATAGGTATGTGTACCAACTGCTATCCACTGGAGACATCTTACTGTAGCTATAGTTTCAACTAACATAAACCTACAGAGCACAGGCTTCTTTAAGTTTTAATCAACCTCAAACAACCTTTGATTCTAAAGACAACCAATTCTGTATGACTGGGCATATTTTGGATAGGACGCAGCTACTTTTTTTCCCACCAATTAGCAATACAGCACAGTAACTTTAAGTTTCCATTACTTGTTTTTGATTTCATATTACCTCCAAGAAAAGCACATACACAATTTTATACAGCCTGGAGTGAGACCGGTGTAAAACCAGAGATTTTAAATCATCAGCAGAAGTGCCAGCTGCTCATAATGTTCACAAAACACAAGTGCCTGAAATTTGGCTATGCAACAGTTGGTGCCAATCTGCTTATAAAGGAAATGCTGCTGAGGCATAGTCTTCTTACAAAAACAGGGCATGAGGGCTTCATTATTAAGTGTTCAACAACAATCCTCAACTCGGTGAAGAGAGTCCTGAAAAATCAGATTTAAAGAGCGTTTTAAAATCCTACAGCATTTATCAGAAATAAGTATCATCTAAATCTTTTTTATTCACTTCTTTTCCCAGCACCCCACACACTGAGCAAATGCAAATGCATTAGATCAACTCAGTGTTGCAGTATCTTGCAAGAGCTTTTGTGTTTTTGTCCTTTAAACATTAACATTTGAATTAACTTTAGTTCAGCAGCATCCAGCTGAGGACAGATTATTATTTTTTCATTAAAAAACCCCAAACATACTAAGATGGAACAATTGTTTTCTTACAAAATAGTAGGGAATAAGAGGCGGTTAAGTTTATGATTCTCTGATCTGTCTTTGCATACCACAGCAGCCAAAGTGACCTCCTTGGTATTTCAGCAAACCATTTGCTAATTGAGTAGTGATCAGACTGGAAAGTGTGTTCACAAAACCTTATGCTATGCAGTATTTGTCATAAGAAAAGTTCTGAGAAAGCACTGACTTGAGCCAATCCTCATAAAAGTGTTTATGATTTCAAAGTTTAATGCAATCATACTGGCTTAACCAACTTTTGACCAAAATCAGCAAGGCTCTATTTCAACTATAATTAACCTGACTTATGAATTTAACTAAGGGAAATAATGAACATGTTTAAGATCATCCAGAGATTTATGGTTTTTTCCTGTCAACATTACACAAATTCATAAAAGCCTCTTCATGTATAGACTTAGCCTCAGGTAGGCCTGGAATCTATAAATAAAGATATTTTTCTGGTAAATGGGTGTAGAATTAAAAAGACTTTCTTCTCCCAAAGCATAGTTTCAGTTACACAGGAATGCTCTGAAAGCTCCCATTCAAGGATGGTGGTACATTTCAGAACAGATCCATTACGTGAAATAAATGTAACCTTGAACTAACTCTTCAGTTTGGGAGTTTTTTTAGCATCCAGATGTATTCCACATTCTATAATTACCATTTGCAGATTTAATATTATGAATTATGCATTTATTTTAGAACGAAAAATCTCAGAATGCCCAAACACTATGCAGTTAAACATTAACTTCCAAAATCAGTTTAGCGCTTACCGACAGTATGGATTTCGCCGAGAGGAGTAGCGTAATGTAAGAAATCTATAGTAAATGAACGGCTGGAGCAGACTCCCTTGCCCACTGAAAGAGAATAGAGAAAGAATGTGACGGACACAAAATTGAACATAGGAAGTTCCATCTAAACCTGAGGAGGAACTTCTTCACTTTGATGTTGGCAGAGCACTGGAACAGGCTGCCCAGAGAGGTGGTGGAGTCTCCGTCTCTGTAGACATTCAAAACCTGCCTGGATGTGTTCCTGTGCGACCTTCTCTAGGTGAACCTGCCTTGGCCAGGGGGTTGGACTAGACAATCTCCAGAGGTCCCTGTCAGCCCCTACCATAGTGTGAAGTAGAGCTTAATACTGACACACAAAACAATAAATCAGGACTTTTCCTAATAAAAGCAAGAAAACTACCCAGGCTCAAAAAAAGCTAGACTGGGGTCATAGCAGTTCAGATAATCTAGATCTGAGAAGACAAAGTACATAATCATACACTTAGGAAAACAGAAACTTACATTACAGAGTAAAACTGCTCAATTAAGCAGTCAAATGCTGATCTTGTATTGCTTTTATATTTATGAAGATATTTTATATGCCTCATTTCTCGTAATGGACAAAGAATCACAGAAGTGATAGTGGATGCCTGTTCAGTATTAAGAAAAAGCTTGCTGGTCAAGCACAGAAGCTTGCTGACATAAGTCCAGTTACAGCAAGCTTTTTCCGCTCTAATTCTAGCACTTTGAATATCTGGATCGTACTTCTCGTACCTTTTGCAGAACTTCTCAGAATACACTGGAGACTATTACAGACGTAATGAGATATTAATGTCAAGCTGATATCTGACTATTTCAATTACACTGAAATCAGGTTTTAATACTTTACAAAGCTGCTGTTTCACATGACGGTGCTGTAAAATAGTGAAAGGGTAGCACACAAACCATACATAGTGAAACACAGAAATACCATTAGTTTTGTTTTAATGACTAAAGCTTCTTTACATAACACAATATTAAAAAGCTCTGTTTGAAGTGGAACACGATAGTTCCAGTATGCAGTTCCTTGAAGTATAAGAGATGTTTACCCAGAAGAAAAAACACAAAGTGAAAAGGAAAGCAAGCTACAGAAGGAGGAAGAGAGTAAATCTTGCACCTGTACAACGTTTATAAGCAAGTTAATATACTAAAAGTTTAAAGACAGATTTCTCACACTAGTTGCATTTAACCATTATACCATTTTTAAATTTGGTGTATGATCTTTTATAAGCTTCAGTAGCTACTAGATAACATACAAAGTAGCGACACTTGACATACTAAATTGTCCATAGAGTGAGAGAAGTTAAAGTTCTCCTAATGAGAAGTTCAAAGTACTTGAAAGTTTCAGATACTGGATACAGAGTCTGTTAGGTGGTAAGTGGCCTTAAATGAAACAGAAAACTTCAGGGCTAAAGCGCTCAAGTGTTCAGCTGATATATCAAAAAGATAGAGACAAATTATGTATTCTATCAGCCTCCAAGAAGATAAAGCCTCCCTTCTGCTGCCTGTGAGACAACTCAAGACAAATGGTCCCATGGTGCTACGACTTGTACAGAAGAAAGGGCTTTATCCCCCCTCCAAATATTAAAAGGCAATGGCCCAAACTTCAGTGACTGTCAAGTCATTATGCCTATATGACTTCAGTAGTATTCCAACATGCATATGCTCAAGATCCTTAAAATGAACTCAACAGGCTGCACAGCAGGCAAAATAAAACAGTGAAAAAAAAAAATTAAAGAGACAAGGGTCACTGGTCAGAAGTAACACAGGAGAGGACATAACCTACGCTTGCTTGCACACTTTTAGCACAATGAAATTTCATGCCACTTAAATTTCTGGAATGTAACAGTCAGAAAATAGAGAGCTCGCTTTCAATGAAGCTGAAGACTAATATTCTATTACACTGATCAAAATTAAACTTACTGAAGAGTGTAGAAGAACGCAAGTTATAGGCCTGAAAAACTTTGATTTGACCCAGCAATGTCATCCATGCTATGAAAGAGAAGAGGTTTTTCGTGCTCAGTTATATCAGAGTGAATGTTTCTTGATTTCATGATGCACCAACTTGAGAAGTCTCAGAATCGAATAAATTTAACTCCGAGTTCAAGCCTCAGTTGGCCAGAACCATATAAATCTATGACACACAAGGAACTCAATTACGAAAAGTAATCTTGCATAGACAGTTCCTCATTCTGAAAATATTTATGGTAATTCTTACCTGAAGAGCATAAAAACTGTAGCTGGCATCAGGAAAATTTCATTGCAAGCAATGAATTTTAGAATATTCTGTTGATTAGCATTCAGTTTGTCTAAAAGATTTCGCAGAAAGGGCAAACTGTTTGAACTTCGTGCCTTTAAAGAAAAAAAAAAAACAGATTGCCAGAAAACACACAAGTTATACCAATCTTCTCTACCACAAAGAAATCAAAACACTAACAACTACCATTTACAACTCATTTCAGAATTCTAAAACTAGATTCTTTAAAATTGATATTTGTATCCCAAAGAAAACTACCAAAAGCTTGGAACTCCATAATTACATAGAGTTCAATTAAAAACATGAGCTGTTGCAATTCCCTCACCCACTCATTTTAGGTTTAATCGCACAGAAACGGCCACGAGCCCTATTCTGCTTATGAGGAAGTACCTATGGCAGCAAGATAGCCTAGTTAGGAACACCAAAGGCTGGAGTCATGTTAAGCTGCACAAGGCAGTTCATTGAGCAACAGGTCCAACTGGCCAGTGTTTTGCTTGCTAGCCTCACCCTGCAGTTAGTTATTTTACTATTAAATTAGAACATCAAATTTCACAGACTATGATTTAGGTTGAAAAGACATGTCTTAAGTTTCTACTAAACTGTTACAAAGCTTTTGCTTCCTTCAAAGAACAGCATTTGAAGAAAAATAGTGTCAACGCCAACATAATGAGTTGTAACAGAAGGGAAGGAGGAGGAACCAACCCCAAAAAAGCCTTCTCAGAATCTGAGAAGTAGCGTAGCTAAAGGCAGCTATAGCTGCAGTGCAAGCCTGTTCATAAACCCCAGGAATACCACAAGTATTAACAGTGTCATACACCACATCATACTTACATCAAGAACCTTCTTTGTGTACGTGGCAGCATGAAGCAGAGAGAACAGCAGAACTGGAAAAATACTCACTGAAGCATGCAATAAGGAAAATTGATATGCTGCACAAGTCCTTCATTTCACCATGATGTTACACTAATGCACAGGTCATAGCTTGATGGTGCTTTGCAAGAGGTTGGTTAGAATGACCTATACTGAATTAAGATAGGTATATGTCTAACATGTATATTTATAGATCTTCCCTTTGCTTCTTACACCTCTTTGCTATGCATTTTCATTAACTTCAAAATGCTTGTGTACGCAGGTATGTAAAGGTACAACATACACCATCACACCCCAGCGCACTTCCACTGAAATGCATTCTTTATGCATGAAGGATACGTGTGAGACTACTATTTAAAAATCTATCAAATGCGTGTAGTCATAATAATTTTTATTAAGAGATGCTACAAAATGCATTTCTTTACCAAAGAACATGCAGCTGCAGCCATTTAGACTTTAGCGAGCAAGAACGTAGACATGCCTCTGCCAGAGACATTTTAAGAGTAGGACATTAAGCATACGTACAAAGTGGCACAAAGAGAAGTCAGTTCTTACATGTCAGCTCTGACAAGCCACGGGAATAAGTCTTTTTTTGCAGACATCATCTGTTCAATAACTTGGCTGAAAAAGCTACACGCTTCTCTACGTGATACATGTCCTGCTTAAAGTAAGGAGTCACATAGAAACCCTGTACTGGGAATAAATGAGAGTCACCAACTTCTCAAAGTATCATTTGAGGTTGGTCATAAAATTCGACAAACTTAAGCCTCTGGAAAAGAAAATCTAAGTAGCCAGAGACTGCGGTGCACTAGTTCTAGAGAACATTAACCTGAATATAGATCAATCAACATAAGCCTCTCCTATTTTCCATGGAGTATGTTCTATGAATAGCAAGCATTCTAGCTTAAACTAGTTTTTCAAATCATGGCACAAGTGATGAGAAGAACCACGCTTCTAAGATATTTAAAAACATTACCAGGATGACTCAAGTAAAGGATACTTGTAACAGGGTAGGAATTCACAAAGATAAGCGAGTACAACAGGTAGTGGCAGCTGTCCTCCAGCAATGCCTGGGCGAGAAACGCCCTGCTAAGCTGAAAGTGCGGTAGCCTTTGGTGTAGTCGGAGGGCACTAGTAAGAGCATTTGCCAGCAAGGCACGCTGATAAAAGCTTGCTGCTTCATGCAACCTGCAAAGCATCAGAGGAGACGTTACCATGTGAACCAAGCCCCTGCTCAGAAGCCTTCCCCCCCTGGAGAATTACATCACAATTGCACAATACCTGAAGTATTTCTATTATTGTACATAAGCACTGCTACCAAAATACACCTCAAAAACTGTTAATGCTGCCATACTGCAGCTGCTAAAGGGAAACCCACCCAATATGTTACTCCATAACTACACATGAAAACATGCACTTGCCACTACAGTTGCTCAACACATCTTCCAAATGCATTTAAAGTGTTTTAAACCAATATAAAAATCCATAAACTGTCCTGACACAAAAAAAAGCTGAATAATAGAAATTTGCCCCTACACGAAAAGCAACTCTATGAAAAGGGGCATGTAGTTTGTTTGTAAACTATTATTACTATTTTACAGTATCACAATACATACCCTAGAAGAGGCAGGACAAACAAAGCTGAGCAGTAAACTGTGAACAAGCGTGAAATCCACATTGCTGTGTCCAACTTGTTAGCCATCAGAAATTGCTACATTAGGAGAAGAAAAGGAAAAAAAACAACCCCCACAAAGGTTGGTATCTTAATATTTGCATACAATTAACATTCTTCCCTTCTATATCAAATTGCAAGCCTTTCTCTAACCTTGAATAGAAGCCAATTATAGCTTGAAGCAAAGAGCACCTTTTTGTTCTGTGGTACTTGACTCACATGATGCTACTAACTAGAGCAAAAATAGCTAGGCTTCCTCAGAAGCAAAAGCTTCCTTTGTACACTACAACCAGATATAGTGATAAGGTCTGTGGAGGCAGTTTTTCCATACAAACCAACCTCGCAGAACAGCCAGCTTCAAAACTGTTACCATGCATGTTCTTTAGACCTGACCAACTTCTGCATCTATGTCTTCAAGGTTCCCTTCAGAATACACTGCACACACCTAGGGCTACATCTCCACAACTCTNCCTCCCCAGCGCCTGGCCCCGGCCCCGCCGCCCGCGACCCACCGCCCGCACCGGCCCCGCCACCGGCACCGCTCCGCCGACACCGCGCCCCCGGATGCGGCCTCGCGTCACTTCCGGCGCGCCGCGGGGCATGATGGGCAACGTAGGCCCTGGGATGGGCCTTGGCCTTTCCTTACTGGGGCAGTTTTGCGGCCCTAGGTGCCCTGCTCCGCTTCTGCTTCTCGTCCTGCTCGCTGGGGTCTGTCTAGGGGTACNCCGCCCGCACCGGCCCCGCCACCGGCACCGCTCCGCCGACACCGCGCCCCCGGATGCGGCCTCGCGTCACTTCCGGCGCGCCGCGGGGCATGATGGGCAACGTAGGCCCTGGGATGGGCCTTGGCCTTTCCTTACTGGGGCAGTTTTGCGGCCCTAGGTGCCCTGCTCCGCTTCTGCTTCTCGTCCTGCTCGCTGGGGTCTGTCTAGGGGTACTTCAGTGTTGAGGCCACAGCAGCCCTGGCCTGTGCTTTGCAGCTCTCTCTAGGGGTGCTGCAGCCTTGTGGCTGGAACAGCATCAGTACTAAGGGTCCCCTCAGTGCTGCTCTGGGCAGCATTTGCTTGTTGAAGGGCTTTCCAGAGCCATTCAGTGACATACAGACCAGCAATGTGAGCGGCAGTCCTAAAATCACAGGAGCACTCGGGTTCCCCCGTGCTGTGGTGTCACACAAAAATGATGCAATGTGTAAATTAAATATGCTGCCTCAGGGTGTACCCATGTGTTTTAGTGGTACGGGTTCCCTATAATGAAAAACAAACAAACAAACAAACAAACAAAACACACCCCAAAACAAAACACAAAACAAAACTCTTCCAAGCCCAGTGTGCCCAAACATTCACCCTGTGTATGGTATTAAGTTAAAATGGAGCAGCTTTGAAATAGGCTTTTGAAATTTGGGGTCAATAATCATTAAACCGTAAAGCTAAGGAGCTCTAATCAAGTACAAGTATATCAGCAACATTGAATGGAGGCCAGAGCAGGATAGCACAAAGCAGAAGCCTCCTGCTCCCTCTGCAATATTTGCAAGGTCTTAGAAAGGGTTAATCCTCCATTAATCTGACCCTTGTCTAAGTATTTTAAATTTTTATTATTTTTTTTTAATTATTTTTTTTGTTTGTTTAATGCTCAGCGCCAGATAGAAGCATGTTCGCACAGCTATCCTCAATCTGTAAATCTAGTATAACTCGGATGAAGTGGTGTCAAAGAAAAGAGCCATCAAGGGCGCCACCTTTGAGTTGCAGCTCCTGTAGCCTGCTGTGGTTTGTACTCCTGGTTTCTCTCAGGGATGCGCAGCAGGTTCCCCCTTCTGGTAGCATGGATTCCGGGACAGCAAAGCCATCTGCCGCGGTTTCTAATCATTCCCAGACACTTCCAATTACACTTTAGCGGGAAAAATAAAATAAAATTTAAAAAAATTAGAAAGTATTTTTGTGAGTAAGGATGTTGGAATCAACATCTACAATCAGACTCACTTCTGGTTTACAATGATTAAACTTGAAGATTGACTGGAAGAGACTTGGGAAGATGTCAAGAGAATGTGTAATGAAGTATGTTGATGGGAAGGGAGCAAAAGAAGAGTCAGCTAATAAGGATTCTAATACCATAACAATTACAAGCAAACTAAGGCTTTAGGCTAACTAACACTTCTTAAATTGAACATGTAGAACCTGTTTTTCCCCTTCTTTTCCCCACCGCTCATCTCTTGCTAAAGTAGTTGCGAAGCAGGTACAGGAACTACCAGCTATTTTGGGATCATTTTTCTACAGGTTGAGGAGACTCTAGTAAACAGCCGTAGAGAATTAGAACTCTCAGTGTGTCTGCTGGGTGTTCTCAAACGTGTAATAAAAAGACCAACAAACATTTATGCTAAACAAAATTAAGGTGTGGAACATAACCCCGGCAAATTAAGTTTAACCATTACCGGATCATTTTATTACAAAACAAACTATTTGTAGATACGGGAGATTTATTTTGATGCAGCTGAAATGCGGAAATACACATCGAAGAACACCAGATGTTTAATGCTGCCAAACTGAAATGTCACAAAGGAAAAAACTTGATCAATCTTCAGGGTTATGTGTTTCTTAGACAAATCTAGGATGACAACTCCATATCTTTATCAGAAATGCTTATTATTTCTTAGCATTTGTACTTTAGGAAGGACTGAATAGACATGCATGCAAAGCATTCCTTTCTAGAGACTGGTTTGCTGTCTATCAGCCATAACACTAAAGATTGCATTTTCTTTTAGCAAAAGTTATCTTTCACAGATTCACTTTAATTTAATTCAAATGGAATATTAAAGCATTATTTATTCCCCTAAGTTAATGGCTTAAAAAGTGCCATGCTTTGGAAAACTTAATACAGACTGTCACACTTGGCCCTTTACAACCAAGAAGTCCCCTCTGGTTTATATCAATTTTTCTTTTCCTGACTTTCTCCTTAACTTTTCTTCTGCATCTGTTGTCACTTCTTGTTTGATAAAGTCTCTCCTGTTGAGCAATTCGGACCATGCTGCTGTTCGCTTCAACATGAGAGAAGACATTAGATTACATCTTAAGAAACCAAGCATCAGCTATTGCCTTCTCCCTTTCCCAGTTCTCTGCTGTAATATTGCTCACTGAGCAGAGGAGGAGTAGGAATTGATTCCTGTGTTATTAATGGTTTGGTTTCTGACAGTTGTAAGGGGGTTCTTCTGGACCATCAAGGCACCAGTTTGCTTTCATTAGTGATGGATAGTTCGGGTATTTAGAAGAGTGCCATTGTAATTGCTGAGGACTTACCTACCTCATTAGCCCTCTAGTACCATTTCTCCTCTGTGGCAGTCCATGTTGGATCAGCACAGATGTATCTGAATTTGTAACTAACACATCTCTCTGCTTTCCCCTAGTAAATGTGTAAGCCTATAAGAGAATTATTGGCAGCAACAATACCTGGGATCAGCTCTCTCTTAATTAAAAAAAATTATGGATATGAAGGGATATGTTTTGACCTTTGCGCCCAAACATATACACCTGCTTCCACTAACGCACTCTAGAGTCTGAGGAGGAAAAAAAAAAATGCCCACTGCTTTAATATATCTGTACAATAAATCACGTGTTTTAGAAATACATGAAGGAAAACACACAATGCTTTGTAGTTGTTTAGCTCCAGCTGAGACTCTCCAGACATAGTGCAACTTTACTAATGCTTGACTTTGGGTCAAAAAGGTTAGTAATTTGTTTGTAGGCAGTAGCACAGCTGGGCTGGAAACAGAATCCACAACTCCTGAGTCCCCACTGTCACTTTCCTTCTTAGTCACTATGTGTTTTCAGAAAAAATCACTTGCAAGTCTCCATATGTAATTTGAAGCCAATTTGAATATCCAAATAAGAAGGAGGCTTTTATGGTGTGTCAAATTATGGAGAATCTCATTACAAACAACGGAAATACTTTGTAAACAGCAATCATCATTACATACATTTTGACAGCCATAATAAATACTTTATAGAACTAGTATTTTACATTGCAGGTTGTTTAAAACTTGAACTTCTAATTGTCTTTTTAACAGCNTAAACTTGAACTTCTAATTGTCTTTTTAACAGCATCACCATCAGAAGCATGTGATCTTTTGTGGTGTCCAGTGGCCTCACTTCTCATTTATTTTAACATTCATGTAGCATTGTTTAGGTGGCGTTCACCACCTTGCAGCATAGGGCACTTGAGGTTCAGATAATGATTTATCTATTTTGTCCTCCTTGACTTGAAAGAAGTTACTGTTGCTAACTTCTGTATACAGTTTTCATTTATTTCGAATAAAAGACAGAACATTCCTCC
>WEIS01094462.1:0-11337 GCA_013389965.1 Todus mexicanus
TCAGAAAAAAAGGCAACAAAGACACACTCTATGTACTCAAATCTTACTTTTCTGGCAGTGGTTGGTGGTCCAGCAGCGGTAGTTGTACTCATTGTTAATCGACGTCTTCTCACACAACGGCTTCTCTTCCATCGTTCCAGGACACAAGTCCCCACATTCCTTTGGCGGTTTATTTCCAACGATGTAGTTATTGGACACTGCATCTAGGATGAGAGACCAGTCCACTGTGGAGAGGTAACACAGGTCAGAGTTCTTCTCAATCCGTATGGCCCCGCGGGTTATGTTCCTCAAGTTGTGAAGCCCAATCTCTTTCAGATTTGTCATCTCAAAGATAACCAAGGCATAGTTGTAGAAGAGGTTCCTCCCACGAATGACTGTGAGGTTGGGGAAGAGATCACTGAGGCTTTCCAAGCCTGCTACACGGAACAGCAGCAAATAGTCAGTTATGACAGTGAGCTTTGGGAAGCGGAAGTTGCTGTAATCCTCTGCTTTAGAGATGAGCAGAATCCGAAGGAAACCCTCAATGACCGTACAGTTCTCCAGGCGTTTCAGCTCATGGATGTCATTGCGAATGTCAACATTTGGCCCGCAAACTGAAAATGAGAAAGGAGAAAGGAAAGTTAGTAAATAAGGCATTTTTTAAGCCTTCTGAAATTGGAACGCGATTCCGCTGGCCATGAAATTTTTAACTTCTTCATCAGGTTGCAGTGTTCAAATAGGAAATGAGTAATTGATTTACATCTACATGGAACATTCATCTCATTTAACCTACCACTATTAACACTACCAGGATGAGCAGTGAGATTCAAGCTATCTATGGCCTGCAGCAGATACAGAAATGTTGGGTTATTACTGCTGTTGAACACAGCCACACTTGACTAAGGAATGTGAAGATAAACCAAACGCATCTGCACACTCTGCTTCAAATCACATCATGACTTATGTGACCAGACCGAGGGTTCAGCCACATGACTTCAGACACCTTAGGTAACATCGATAGATCCAACAGATCAGCAACAACACAAAATCCACAGAAAGCTGGTCAGAACTTCCCACGCCGTGCCTGGGAAGTAAAGAAAGCCCTTAGATTTGTAGCTAATGCACTGAATTCCTGTTCGCACGTTCCGGTGAACCAAGTTTCCCTGATTTTGGCACCAAGGTACAAAAAAGTTCAGCCGAGTTCTAAGAAACACAGGATAAATTTATTTACAAGAACACGCAGCATCAGAGTGAGGCATTTCCCTTGAAAAGAGCCGGCTGAACTCGATGCACTCAAGAAAACAATGACTAAAAGGATTATTCCCTGATAAACCCATGTATTAGGCCTTTCCACATTAGACACACGCCACAATAAAAATTTTAAAGGGCCTGAAAGAAAAAAGTGGACTGAAAAATGAAATAATTAGACACATAAAATGAGCTTTGATGTAAACCAAAGAACTACAGAGTGTAGAGAGCTGTTGTTCTTGGAAACCCTCAGAGTTGGTCTTCTGTGAAAACCATGGAAAAAAGATTCCCCAGAACAGATAGTAAGTTGCTTGTAAGCAAACAAAGTAAAGCGCCAATTTATTTGAGCAACCCAAAGCTTAAATAAACCCCAAACAACTCAATTTTGTGGAAAGGTTCTCTTTTTATCCATGCTCGGCTTAATTATTTTAACAACATCTTTTCCCCAGACACAGAAAAGGTCTAAACAAACACTGGAGCCAAAAAAACTTAAATTCTAGCCCAGACAAATTGTCCAGAGATTCAGAAATTGCACTGACAATAGAAAGCAGTCCTTCCATCCCACAATACTTATCTAAGGCTAATAAATTAAGCTAACAAAGGATCCAGAACATGAGCACGCTAAAACCACAGCAACTCTAGTATCCGACAAGATTTAAAGACTTTTAAGTCTTTCAAAAGACGAAAGGACTTTCTTGTTAAAGGGACAACGTAAGAACCAAACCAAAACAAAAAACCAACCGGGCGAGATGTTTGTTAAGAAACAGATGTTTTCTACACAAAGTATTACCTAATCTTCCATCTGTGAAGACACAAGCTGAAGGCAGAGGCTATTAAAATGTGCCTTGTGCTAGAGGCGGTTATGTGCAAGAAAGTTAATTCTCTGAATCCAAAAAACCATCCAAAGGGTAACACTTGGCCATCACGACCAGCGGGACAAGAAATCCCCATTTTAGTATATGCTGACTACAGAACGATTGCCTGGAATACGGGTCAAGGCTTTAATTCCAGGTAAGCATTAAAAAAGGTGAACGGGTTGGCATTACCCAGCTTCAGAAGCAAGATGGGAGAGAAGGAATCTTAAATAACTCCAAGATAGTACGTTGGGTAAGAGATGCACTAGTCACGTGTAGCAGAGCTGCTGGGTTCTGAAGCTGTAAAAAAGGCAACCTCGACCCAGATTAGACTCCTTTAATAAGCTGGTACCCACCTCTTCCTTTCAACTTCTGAACAATTTTCTCCTGAAGCAACCGTGTCTCCACCCGCCCTCACGAGACGAGGTCCCTGCCCAAAGCACGCCCGACAATAACATCGGTGTGTTTACACTTTGACACTGGGCTTCTCTCTTTTTTTTTTTTCAAAAAGGCAAGTCAGAACACGCAATGTTTTTCCAATTAAACTATTTTGGTTTCTGCCTCTACCTGCTTGGCGGGACGCGGGGAACAGTATGGTTTCTGTTATGGCAAAGCAAAAGTAGCAGAATTTATTTTACTGCCATAAAATTTTAGCAAGCCTAACTGCTCCAAGCCCTTTATTTTGTTAAAGGAATAAAATTTGCACTTGCGCTGACATTTTGCAGGCAAGGTTCCAGAGTGATGGGTTTAAAAACAGCTGAGTTACAATACCCTAAAGAACAATTTGTAAGAGAAATGGCAGCAACCGTTAACTGCGGCATTATATATCTGCTCAGGCGCCTATTCTGAGGCTGGGCTTGAAAAGTCATATTGCTTTTAGCTTTATATTTGGTTCAGCTTGAAAGTTACTTAATTTGAGATATTTAATGCTTTTATAAATCAACGAGGTTTCGAGAACCTTATGGCAAAAGTACGCGCTCGCCTGCCTCAATTATGAAACATCATCCCCTTAATAGGGAAAAGGATAAAGTCCAGTGGGCTCTAATGTTCGGAATTGATCACAGATGAGAGTGTTGGTGACGGGTTTGATTTAAGAACTTATTAGTTTATCTAGCGAGTTCTGTTTTGCAGGACTTGATGCGTGTAATGAGAACTGCAGAGACCCAAACATGAAACAGGACAAGTATCTTGGTCCATACTGACATTTGGAAAAAGCTGTTCCAATTAAAGATTTCTTTTTTTTTTTTTCTTAAGAAACTTTAAAGTTCTTTAAAGATTCGCATTGATCTTTAAAGTTCACACTGATCACGGAAGTTAATTATAACACAATGCATCATCTTTTTCTCACGTTTTTCTTGTTGCTTTGAAAAGGTTCCTATGAAAAACAAATTAATCAGAGCTCAAAGTCAACTACAGTTTCCATTTGGCTGTGCTGTGTTTTCTTTGGATCCCATTTTAGAGAAAGTGTATGTGGACTCACAATATAAACTGCTCCGTCAAACACAATGAAGTGTACATAAAATGCTCTTGGAAATGTTTATATTCCATTTAACAGGTTTTAATATTCCATCTTTTAGAGCTTTTTTTAACATGACTAGTATAATTTACCTTTGTTTCATGTTCACTGAGAATTAGGAATGAACTCGTCTGTATTTATTTTGCTTACAAACAGAAAACAAAAATGCCACATTNGAGGAGCAGGAGCGATGCTGTGAACACACACACGCTGCTCAGCACACGGGGACCGAGCTGCCAGTCCTGAGCACACACAGACTGGGTTGACTGAAGCGAAGCTGTGTGTGACACAAAGGGCTCGATCAAGTACAGCGATCCAGTGGTTTCTTCTCGACCTTAACTATGATTTGCTAATGCTCACAGTTGTGCACATGCTCATGGCAGTTAATTCATCATCAATACCAAGGTGCTAGAGGGCACGATTGACAATTCACACATTCACTGGTTTCCATGTGAGCTCCTTTCCTCGGAAGAAACCTTCTCACCGTGGTGTAGTTTTTTTACTCCAAGATTTTATATTCCTCCCAGTTACTTCATTTAGAAGTTCTGAAGAAACACAACTCTAGGTTTTTCTGGAAAAAAATAAAATAAATACACGCCTTCACATTTTAAGCCTTGCCTTTGGCCCCGTACTTTCTTGGGTAACGTTAAAAGGTTGGACTACACTGAATGGTCTCGGTATCCTCTCAACTAGCCAGAAGTTAAAGATGGAGCAATCATCACTATCTGGCCTTCTCAACACACCAAAGTCTTAAACAAAGCAGCTCCAAGGCAGCTCTGAGTCATCGAGTCAATCCAGCACAACCCTTTCGCAAGTCTACGGCCTTTTCAACCTCAGCCTGCTCCAGCTGGGTCAGGCTCTCCCCAGCAACCCAGACTTGCTCAGCCTGTGCAGTCATTTAAATTTCTGAAATGGAATCAGGATAGACTGCTCGCTATTAACACCTCACCAGCAATCTTGAAATCAGCTCCTGTTCACCTCTCTCTCGTTTTGCACACTCACGGCGTGTTACCAGAGCAAGTTACGATTTCCCTTTGCTACCCCTCTTCTCACTTCCCTTCTGTGAAAAGCGTTTTCCTTCGCTTCAGAGAAGAGATGCAAAGCTTGATCTTAAAAAAAGGAGGAGCCTAGATATACCTCCAGCTTTTTCATTTAAAAGAAAAAACAACTGTCCCCTTACGCTGTTGCCGAAAGAAAAGCGCTGAAGGTGCAGAAATAGTTATAATTCCGTATCGCCTTCCTGCCCAGGGGTTAAAACACTCGTTCTGAGGACAAAGTCTGTGATCTGCAAGGTTCAAAAAGGTTCTTTTAAGGGAGGGCATGAGGTTGCTCAACCTCTCGCCTGCCCTCAAATTCTGTACAGTGGTAACAAGTACAGTATGTTACCATCAGCGCTGGACGATTTCCTACACAAAGAAGGAACTACAAGGCTCGATATAAAAAAACAATTGTGGCTAGTTCTACTTTAGAGCCTAGTTTGCTCACCCCACCACAAGAAAAATCTCGCTTTGCCAATAATGGCTTTTTCTGAGCACACTCCACTTCAATGAGAGGTCTGCTTTCCCACACAGCTCCTGCTACTCCTCTGGTCAGCTCAGAGCTGGTGTTACCCAACACAGCGACACTGCTCTCTCCCAAACTCCTCTAACCAAAGAGGCTTGACCATGCCACCCTTCAGTAACGTCAGCTCAGAGCTGTGGGTCTTTCTGGGAGATCGGCACATCTTCTGAACACTGTTGTTATTTATTCCCAGCAGAGCCACTTCCTTTTCAGCATGTGTTTTTTAATCTATGGCAGGTCCTTAAAAAAAAAGGGTCCAAAGCAGCTACTGAACGTGGCTGCCGTCCAGCAGATCCACAGCGTGCGGCGTCCTTTTTAAGGCAGGCATCTCCCGAGCTACCATCCCTCTTCTCCTACCAACAAAGAACACGTTTATTGCACTGGGTGGATTCAGATCCGCGTAATGCCTAACGGCCTGCATATCAACGTGTTTACTACAGACTGGGTCAGCTCAAGAGAGGGGTTGTCTGGCACACTGGAAAAAATAACGGCTCAAAAGAATTCCTTATAGACACTCAAAGGTTAAAGAACAGCTTTGACCGATGGCATGTTATCAGAAAAAATAGTTAGAATCAAGTTAGGAAACGGGAACTAAACCCACACTAACGTCCCTCAACAGATTGAAAAGGAGCCTCTTTTCTCCACGACTGCTATTGCTCAGCAGAGAAGCAGAAGTACACAGCAGTGGAAACGGAGAGGCAATAGGCTGAAAATGTTACGCCCATACAGATGATAAACAGGGGAAAGTAAAACTTGACCTTAACCTCTCTCTTCATTCTTACTGCTAAGTATTATGCTTGTTTTAAGAAAACCATCAGGACTGTCATACAGCCCTGAAGAAGACAAATGTTGAAGCGTTCTTATCCAGTCATCGCTGAGCAGAAGAGGTACTGCAGTCCACGGCCTGGGCTTAAGCCCAGCTTGTTCCTGTAGTTTCACTCCAAAACTTGGAAGGCAAAGGTAGAAAAGACAGAGGAGGAACCGATTAGCAACCACAATTTCCCTTCCAGCTCTTGAAAACTTTCAGCATAGTTGCACCACCTGCAGATGCAGGGGGAAAAAAAAAAAAGAAGAATTACTACAGAAGTCTCAGGATTCTTTAATTGCATGCTATGCAAAGAAGAAATTAAATGTGGAGTTCACAGAAATCAGTGGTTGGAGAGATTGCTTATGACACTTTACATTAACACAGGATTCCACCACCCACTGAGCTCTTGGTTTTGCCTTCGTAGTGACACTATGAATGAAATATATATTTTAGTGTCTTTAATGTACTTACACAACCTCCCACAAAATTTCTGTACTCTCTAAGCTCACCTATCCTGCATGTGTCACATCAATCACTAGATCTCTTCCCCGGGAAGCCAGTTTCTGTATTACCTCTTGGGATGTCAGAACTGGTAACGAGGAGGGAATTAAGTCTACGCCACATGACTCAAGCTGTCTCCCTAACCATTGAACTCTACTGCTCTTTAGCGAATATGCTACATAAACCACTCCACATTTACCAAGATTTTATGAAGTTACATCTCTCTGCATGGAAGGAGAAGAAGAAGAAGAGATAAAAGACACCTCCACAATCCAGAAAATATCAACCGTTTAACTTGTACTAAGGAAGTCTGTAACTGAATTTCACCTTCTGTATTTCTAGCACTAGCAGAATGCTGCCATCTTTGGCTTGCAAAACACGAAAAGGAATACTCCAACCCAAACAGAAGACAACTCTTCCCATTTTAACCTAAGTTTTGAGAATATTCTTGTTTACATATCGAAGGCCCAGGAAGAGGGCTTGGAGTTTTTCTTCGTATAATTAGAAGTTAAGCTTTGGAGGACAAAGCCAGACCACTATGATCATCTGAACACTCAAGGGACTGGAAATTATAATACAACGTAGCTTGTCATTTCTAAGAAATATAGTCCATTATCATTAATCTACCTCGTGTCATCCATCACTCCTAACAACCTTTTACAGAATTCTTCTCTATCGGGTCTGGAAGCAAAAAAAATGTGGTGTCACGAGAGGCCAAGCAAATCTGGCACACCTTAAAACACAACTGGATTTATCTTCTCCACACATGTTCTCGTCCCCCATAGCCCTTAGAAAAATACACACATCCTACTTCAATTTTCTCTTTTACCACTCTACTAACTATATATTCCAAACCCAAGGGTCACTGTGTTACCAAGCTGACCAGAACAAAACACTCACAAAAATAACACTCAGAAGGACTACAACCCACATCACAAACTCCAACTGGCTCTGCCTTTTCGCTCTTGCAATTCCAGCTGTCATTGGCTAAAGATATCTCTGGCATTGCTGCTTTCCATGAACTTCCTCCAACTTCTCCAGAAGTTTACACAGACACAAAAAAAAACCAGAATAAATCACATTTCTGTCCCTCATCTCACTTGCTTTCCCTCTGCCAGCATTTTACTTTTGAGTGTCAACAGGAACGGCAGCTTAGCAAAAACGAAGCCAACAAAATGAACGGAATTCCTTTAATAGTATTGATTGATGCCCTCTCTACACAGCTCACCAGAGCAAGCGGGTCTGGATTTAGCCTAGCTCACGTGAAAGCACCCTCCTGACAAAGTCATCTCCAAATTAATCCTCTCTCACCAAGACTGCACTGACCCAGCACATCCCTCAGGGGTTCCTCTGAAGCCACATCTGTTATCACCTACTACTGAAATAGTGGGATATGAGTGAGCAGCTCAGTTGGCAGGGACTTCTGTGCGTCCTCGTGGGTGCACGGGGCAAAAACGGAGGAAGGTATCACAGAGCTAATAACATCCACGTGGCTGAGCCTGCATGGTCAGCCCTGAATCCCTGGCTATCAAACCAAGCTGAAGTACCACTGAACTTGTAACTCTGATCTACAGTATCCAGGTTATGATCAATGCCCACAAGACTCTCTGCCACTCATGTGCAGAAGAAGGAAAGATAAAAAGCTGACTGAAAGATCATAGCTACAATAAATTCCACACCCATTAATGCCCTGTGTGTGTCAACACTGAAAGCCACTGTTGGAGCGTTACGGTTGGAGCTGAACGCTGGAAGTGCTGGTGAGATGCTGCCGTTTATTTACGACGCCGTCTGAAGCGCCTGGTGAATGCAACTCTAGAACAATTTCATAAACAACAGGGTAACGCTTCAGAGGCACGGTACGGTCAAATTTACCAGCTTGTGAGAAAACTGCAGAAGAAAACAGGTAATGCTCAAATCACTAAAGATCAGCTCCATCCGCACAGGAGGAAAGACGGACTTCAAACCTCTGCGTTGTTTCTTGCCCTGCGTTATCACTTCCCTGACAGCACCACAAAATAGGAGCGCGGCGTTCTATACGGAATACCTACCAGAGAACTGAGTAGGTGGCACGTTATGATCAATAACTATGAAAGTAAAACATCCTTTGTAACTGCGATAATAATGTTTAAAGCCTACCCCAGAGCTTCAGCCTCATGCCTGCTAAAGCAAAAATGGAAAAGTGAAATTACAAGCTGTTTATAACACTGAATTTATGTTTCACAATCTGTGATGACAATAAGAGCTTAACAGAAATTGTCTCTCCTGGGGACTCTTGTTCTCCACCTTTAAAAAAAAAACCCCAAAACAACAGTTGTGTGCATGATTTTATTTATTTTTAAAAAGAGTTGTCTACACATCCAAGTGACTCAGCAACCAGCTGACAGAAACCTATGGGATACGCACTTAGGTAGCCGGGATAAGCAGCCAATTTCTCCAGACTGAAAATTCATCATGTGGCTGGGCTCAACAACTCACATTTAGGGAGCTTTTAGCTGCCTACTGAGCTGCCATCCTGCAGTAATCTAGGAAACACTCTTCTCCTTAAAGCTTTCGGGAATTTTTTTTCCCCTTTTTAAAAAATGACTGGCCAACCAGGCCAGATCATCTAGGCTTCATTAAAAGCAAACTGACAGAAACAGTACCATGACTTGTAATTGCATCCATAACAGTCAGCGAAAGGATTTAAAAGAGAGTCATCAGGAAGTTATACTTAGATCCACAGAAAAATTAGAAGCCTGATGCAATTACTCCTAACAACATGCAACACATGGCCCTACTATCCTCTGCTAACCATCTCTTACAGGATGAAACACAGAAATCCTACATTCTCTGGCCTTCTGTCGTGTTTCTGTTTTAACAATCTCAACTAAGACGAAGATCTTAAGATACTGGGGGAGTGGGGAATCATCTAATTGCTTAGAAGAGAGATAGTGCTATCAAACTTCATTTAAAAGACCAGGCAGCCCTCCCACCCCACCCTTCGCAGTTTAAACTCACACAGGTCGTGCTGTAACCTGCTTTCTCCAGGCAGTTGAAGTCTGACCAACTTGCAATCCCCCAAAAAGGCTTTAAAGGGTTTAAATTACATCTCTGCAAGTGCTGTGGGGCTTTCCAGCCATGAGCTAACCAGATTGAAACAAGAACCTTCCTCTCCAAATACAAGGTAAAACACGTGAGCGGGCACCAGAGAGGTGACTTCGTAGTTTAGGGTCTTAGCAACCAAAAAATAGTATCCCCAGAGCACAATTTAAGGCAAGTATCACCGTAAGTAGCTATACCAGTAGGAGTTCTTAGGGGAAAACACTCCTCTGACCTGCCTTTAGTAACACAAATGCAGCCCAGCCAAGGGAAGTGTCCTTTATACTACAACAGCAGCGTTCACACAGGGTATTTATCGTCTCAGAGGCATCACAGCACAATAACCAGTGGGCTTCAGGGGGTCACGAAAAACCAGCCATCTCTGTGATACTACTCAAGGTGAGTCTGGTCACAAACAAAGCACCCTTAATGCACCCAAATGAGAAACAACCAGATAAACAGGGTTACCCATGGAAAAATAGAGCCCTTTTAGGTACAGTCAACTACCAAACTCCAAGGTTTTCATTTCCCTGAGATAAAGAAAAGCTAAGCATTAGGATTTTCCATGTATCTATGCAGATATTCTGTTCAGCAACTGATCGACCTTTGCGGTAAAGAAGCGGAAATAAAAAAAAAAATACACTGGATTTCCAACCCTATACACCCAGTTTTTAAGACACTGGGTATAAACTCTGTGGGTGATACACAGTGTTACAATCCTGGTTAACAAAATGGTTCAGGTTTTTAATCAGCCCAGCTGTACTGAGTTCTATTGCTTGGCAACTGCAATTATTGTCACAATATTCACTTTTACTAGAAGAGGACTGGAATGGCAGAGCAAGCAGGGGAATTATTATTCATCCTCTGGCAGGGACTCCACGAAAACCTGGGATACAAAAGGTTGCCCTAATGCACTTCTAACGAAGCCACGCAGGAGAAAGCAGTGGGTCCAACTGGGTGAGAGCAATGCAGCCACAGCATGATTCATTCAGCAACTCATCATCAGGGATTACCTATTCTGCTCCCCTTCCAAGCCAAAACTGGGGGGGGGAAGAGTGTTGGAAGAAAGGGATGCAAGAAGTTAGAAGAGATGGGACTCAGCGGCAAAGCAAACAGCAATATCACACCTGGATGTGTCAGACAATCCCAACTTCAGGCACCTCCCTTCGCTGGGATCTGCAGCTGCACACACCCATTTGAGAAGGTCAATCAAGGCAAGGCTGAGATGCAGATCCCTGTCATCTGCATCATTATTTTCACCCCATATCTTGCATACACTACCCACTCCTACGTAAAAATACAGCTGGAGAACATCAGCGTAAGCTGAGCTTCGCTAACTCCCTGGTATTATTTCACTATTTGTTCTGGTCATGAAGAAGACGACATAAGAAATCAGAAGAAATGTGAGGCAGAAAGAAGAGATGGATAACATCAAGGAGAGAAAACCAACCAACCTCTTAATTAGTATTTTTTGCTTGATGAGCAAGCGTGTTTCTTCAGCAAAGTGCTCTGTCTTTGTTAGCAAGCATGTACTACTTGATATTTAAATTATCATAGTAAATATATTTGTAAATAACCTGTATCAGAGGAACCAGCAGCAGAAGTCTGCACATCTCTTCACAAGAAGGGAACTGCTGTATGGGCAAAAGCTCCTCCCAGGACTTCAGAATTAGGCTGCAGGATTGCATCAAAGAAAATCTCTCCCTGGATCCAGGCTACGTTACATTCAACAAAGCTTTGGGGAGACTACTTCCTTCAGACACAAGAAACCACTTCAGCTGAGTGGTGGTGGT
>WEIS01094469.1:4835-19563 GCA_013389965.1 Todus mexicanus
ACCAAAGAAAGGGCAATAATGAGGTTGTTCATGCACTTTATCCTTTCCTTGAGACCCGGTCTGCCTGCATGCAAAAGATGGATTTTCAATTTAGTTAACCACCGTATTTATAATCAGTGGGTCAATATGTATGTCTCATTGTCTGGTTATTGAAGTTGATATCTTGGGGTCTGATATGCCAGAAGTGATTACTGCTTTACCCAAAGACAATGTGATCTGTGTTTCCAACATTTAAATTTCTGTATTTTGAAGTACCTTGGGAAACTGAACTGTGCGTTGTAAATTTGTAACCTTAACATAATGAGAAAACCTCTAATTTCCCTGCGCCTCAGTTGCCTGCTGTGAAATGGTGAGGGCACACTATTGCATCACTCACGGGAGGGTTGTGCAGGTAAACTGGTGTTTCTGTAGCGCTCAGATCCTAAAACAGTGAGCAACACAGAAGAAGTAAGTAATTTCACTGCAGAGCCAGGTTTAGACAGTGTGCTGTAAGACCGTATGAACAGGTAACTGAAAGAATAGGAAAACCAATACTGAAGAGTTGCTCACTAAGTGACTGGTAACTGCTCATTCTGTACACCAAGTATAGTGAGGATACTCAGGGAAAAAATATAATTACACAATTCAACAAATTATAACTACTATGTATAAGAGAAATGAATTATGATGGCACAGGTAAATGTATTTTCTAACTTTTAATATAGCTTCAGTTATGTTCTACATAGTAACGTAATTATAAATACATAATTCACAAAATAGAGAATGGATGACATACTTCAGTTTGCAGGAGTTTCTAATACTTTAGAAGTCACATCATTTTAAGTAAATGCTAATAAACATTCACACCACACTAATATTTTGTGTTAGTTAGAGACATAACAACACTATTTTTAAAATATTACAATATCAGTGCTTTAGATTATAAGAATTTGCAATACCAGGTATCCAGATTCCAAAGAACCCAAGAGAAGACTGTCTATAAAAATCTTCAGGGACATTTTGAACGTCAGCTTTTACAAACATAACTGTAATAAAATTTCAGTTGCTCTATGTCTAGAAGCAGGTAGGTATCATTCCGTTGGAAATTTGCCAACCTCAGCCTTCTTGAGAAGTAAAATTTCTAAATTTACCTTGTGAAGAAAATCAATAGTTAGACCTTAAACCTATGACTGGTACAGGACTGATTATTCCTCAGCCTTGACTTCAATTCAGGGTAATTGCTGGAGGAAAATTTCACATTTATTAGCAAGGAATACAACATTTTTTCTGATCATCTAATGTGTGTGTCTGTGTGTGCATATCTATAGATTACATTAGAAAACAGAGATTGAAGTACATTGCTTACCTAGTCCATTAAGGAAGTCTTTAATTTGCACAGTGATAAGAGGAGGTGGAATACCACTTTTAGCATCTACCTCTCCTGCTACTGTCTGCAACCAAATCTTGCAGTAATCCAGAGCTTCTGGTAGAGTCTTCCCAGGATCTACAGTTGACAGTGAACATAGTCATTAATGATATTCCAGGAATATGATACATAACAAAATGCTACATACAAAATTGATTAAATAAAAAGTTTTAAATGTAACAAAGTAATATTCCTAATTTGATGGTTATATGTAGCACTGGTGCCTACAGACAAATGTATGTGTATAACAATGCACGCATACACTGGCAAGAGTGCAAACTGTCATTAGACAAAATGTAGAAAAACTGCAAAAATACCAAGTAAAATATGAGTAAAAGACATCAGTTACCACAAGGCAGCTTTAAATAGCACACAATTTTAGTTTAAATTATGACATTTAAGCAATCCTTACAAGAGAACCTGTACTCAAAACCTGATACATCTAGATTGTATTTTCATAGCAGGTAGAGAGAATAATAATGGAAAGGTAAATGATAAAGGCTAAAAGATCAGAATGCTACCAGATCTCAGGAATAGAGCATAATGACAACAGGGTTGTATCAATCTCTTTGGAGTTTCACTCAATATCTAATCCATAACTATTCTTGTATACCACCTTAAATTCTATTCCCTTGATTAGTCTATAATATTACAATAGTACATTAAAATCAACTTTCTCTGAGTGTTATTCTTCATTTTCTGTTTATCACAAATGCCATAAACAGTAGTGTAAAAAGGCTTTTTAATCTTTAGCAACTCATGACTTTAATAATAATAGTCCTCAATTCAGCCAGTATGCGTCTTACATTCTAAATAATCAATTATTCTTTATTATCCAGACTGCTATGTTAATTACTGACTGTCTGTCTCATACTTTAACAATTTAAGGAGATTTTTTTGCTATTCTCTTCCATTTTTGGCCAATGAAAAACTGCTAGAATTGCTTTATTAGAGTTTTACTGAATGGATTACTTTCAAGAACAGTATTTACATACCCACTATTACAGTCAACATATGGTATCGTGATATAACAGTCATATGTGGACTGGGTATATAAAGTCAGCTTTGGAATTTGTATTTCTTGACCTTATCATGTGATTCATATAAAACTTGGCACATATGAACCCTTATGTGATTTCAAAGAACGTACTGAAACCAATTGATCATGACTTTAGATCTATATGGTAAAGATCAAAAGTTAGCACGTTCTTCTGTTTTTATTTGATCAGTTTTCAGGCAATGACTTTACAGCAGTATTTGTACTGCATGGCATATACATTACAGCCTTTCCGTCCCTTTATTCTTGCTGTACATTTATAAAGTCAGCTCTCAACAGTTATTTAAGAGCCGTCACTGTATACAACAGATTTGTATATTTTCCATGTGAATTTCTACATTTTTATGCTTCTTAGCCCTTTCCTTTAATTACACTAACCAGAATGGGGTGCCACACTCCCTTTTCCATAGTAACTGCTTTAGGGAATTTCTTGTTTCCTGTGTTCGGAATTGCCTAGTATACTTAAAAAAAAAAAATCTCTACCACCAAAGTACACAATTTTCCAAATTTGTAGCTCTTCTGAAGAAGGATGTTATCTCTAACTTGGATCTGAACCATAATACCTTGTTTTGTGCTAGTAACTCATCACAAATAAGTAATATGCTAAAGTTTTTCAGAATGTATAAAGCATTGTAAAAATTACTGAACAGCGTGCAATAAACATCACTGAATCAATTACATTGATCTTTAAAGTTATTTTTCCTTCAGAAGTTTTAGTATAAAGATTTAGGTGTACCAACAGGGAGCAAAATGTTGCAACATGCATTGCCTTATTTCTTAAAAATATCATCACATGTTGCATATTGTAACCTAGAACATCTACTGGCTTTTCACAAATTCAGTCTTTTTTTTTTTTTGCAGGATACTTTTACGGATATTCCCATTATTCTAAAATGTGTTTATGTTATAAAATACCTAATAATTATTTATTAGTTTTTAGCTGTTTAAAAATGAAAATATCTCTGATGAAAAGAACTTACATAGCAGAAAATCCTTGCGTGACATAATACATTAGCTATACAAATGCTGCCCTCAGGGCACTGGGAACGGCAGCACATAAGCACAGAATCAACAAAATAAAAAAATAAAGAAAGGAACAATGGGGCTCTCAAGAGATTATTTTGCTCTGTCGTGTCTCCAAGGAGTGCAGCATCATCACCTCTTCACTACCCAGCGCACTGCAGGTCTGGGATACATGAATAACAAGAAGGACTCCAGAACTTACAAATTAGCAACACAACACAGAGAAACCTAAATGCATAAAATTAGCCTGAGTCCAATAAAATATATCACTTTTTGATCCAGTACTGGCTTAGTGATTTCAAGTTTGTTGTTTGGTTGTGGTTTTCTTCCTCAATTCAAGTGAAATCGTTACTCTGAGCTAATTCTGGAAGCAGGATAGTTACAGCGACCCAGTTTTGCATGGGAGGCAATAATCCCAAAGGCCCACCCATTTCCGTGCTTCCAAGAGCATGCCATATGACTAATTTGGAACCACACATGGATAAATAAATATGTTTTTACATAATAATAATAATAAAGTTAAAATGCAGAGCTTTCAAAACTGACTATGCTGGCGTATATCTCAAAAACTTGAAGGAAGTTCCACATACGAGTTTGTAAAATGTATCTGGGTAAAATAAATTCATTTGCAGCCAAAGTCAAAAGACTGAAATATGTGTATCTTGATTAAAATACTTTCTAATGTAGAAAACAGCACATACATTTTCATAGGATTAAGAACTGTGAAAGGAATAAAACCAATCAATCCCTCTGCCCAGGGCATAGGAATTGTCAGAGAAGAAACTGAATGAAAAAGAGAACATTTAGGCTGAAAAGTGAGGAATTCCTGAAGGACTCTCCTCCCTCAAGGAAATGATGGAAATGCTCAGAATGTTTAAAAATATACTTGACAGAACACTATAAAATATACAATAGGGAACAATTACGCATCAGCAGGGAACTGGTCTGAATAATGTATTATAATAGGTCATTTCCATTTCCATTTTCTATGATTCCCCCAAAAATCAACACTTAAATTTGCAGTTATTTGTATAAAGAAAATGCTGCAGAAAACCCCCAGGGATGCATATATAAGTAAAAGGAGAGGCTAGAATTACTCCACACCAAGCCAAGAGAAAGAAAGGCCTGAGAAGTGCAAAGCAGTGAAGACGGCCAGAAATTCTATCCTTTACAACATGTGAAAAATTTGACTGTGGCAGCAGAAGAAAAATGGTGAGACAACTATCACAGATTGACAACCAAGACTGTAATTTAAAATCTGTAAGACTGAGAAGCTGAGGCCTTCAATACATCTAAATTTTCCTTTTTTTTTTTTTTTCTTTTTTAAAATTTTTTCACTGGAAAAAAAATAACGTCTGGCTATTTTTGAATCCATTCAAAGTCACTTTTAGTCTTGTTAAGGTCTAGACCTCAGCTCTAAACTTCACAGTTTATGAAGTGTCTTCCTAAACTTGGTTTGAATTTGCAAGCATTTGACTTCACCTCTATCCCCTCATTCTTATGTTACCAGCAGACAGCAAACCCCAAACTTCTGAAGAGGCAGACGAATAAGGGGAAATGAAAGGAAGGAGGCAGAAGAAAGTTCAAATCTTGAAGATTTTAATTCCTCAAAATGTGGTATTGTTCCAGTTTGCAGCTGAGAGCCAGGGCAGCTCAGGCAGCATAGCCTGTGCAAGTCTTCAATGGGGAGTGTCAGCGATCCATAGCACCCCATCAGCTGCCAGGCAGGAGACGGGGCTACCAAGCATGTGGGCGGGATGGCAACTTGGCCTGTTCAGCTGGAACTTTACCCAGACTGAATGAGCTCTGGAACATGCTTTTATTTCAGTGGATGAATCATATTTTGGTCTGCAATCAATTTTAAAAGCCAGTACGATGCTGCAATCATCTCTGCATTTCAAACTCTGAAGTGGAACGTTTGGTCTTGTTTTAAAAATGGTTTCCATTGGAATTTGAAGAACACGAGTGGGAAAACATTTCTACCAGCGCACTCACAAGTGCTGTGTCAGGAAGTTTAAAAATGAGTATTTACAGTAATCTGAGGAATGTACATTTCCAGGCCAGCTTGTTTTTATGGGTGGGGCTGGACCCGCCCCCCCCTCTTGATGGATGCAGTTGTATTGCACAAGAAATATATTCGGAGGGGAACAGGTGACACTCCAGCAGAACTCCCTCAACGCTTTGCTAGGAAATAGCCTTAAATCCTCTGTGCCTTGCGGGAAGCGCAGGCTGACAGAGAGCAGTGAATCAGGCTTCCTGCCAGAGCTAGCCTGTGGTGCTCTCCGTGCAGCCTGGGCTTGCCATTAGAGCAGAGGTTACATGTGGTCTTAGCTACTGCATCTGCTCTTCATGGACCCCCTGCCATCAAAGGCGTGGGTGTAAAAAAAAATAATAAAAAAAATCAAGAACCATTCTGGATGACCTCACAATGCCCGTTTTTTTTTGGTTTTGGGGGGTTTTTTTTGGAAATGTTTCACTGGTGGAAGTTAAGAAATTCCATGCATAACACATATTTACTGAGACATTTCTCTGCTTTAAAACAACCAGGCACCACAACCTCCTCTTTGAAAGTAAACAAACAAACAAATAGAAAAAATATTTTTCAAGAATGCCCAGAGCACAATCCTCAGGAAATGAGGCAATTTTGTATCTGGATTACATTACCTGAAACAAAGCGAATAAAGATTTAAAAAAATATTTACAAAAGTGGCTTATTAGATTACATTAAAAACAATTGCACCCACTTTTATATAAGTGGAAATAGCCAATGCTCTCTTTGCAAAAACTAACCATTAGCAGATGCCTTTTTGTTAAATGTAGGATGAACACTGAATTAAAAAATGTCTGTTTTATAATATCTTTCAAGCTATTCATACAGAATCTTACAAGTAAACTCAGGGAGCAATTAGTCTTTTTAATGGTGCTTATTCAGCAGTTAATATTTATTCCATTAATTTATTTACTTTGATTTGAAGTTCCTATACCTGGCAGTAGCATAATTGCAATCAAGCCATGCAATTACAAAGATAATTTAAAACACAAATTAAGAAATTTAGCACAACCATAATAAAATTGAGCTAACATTTTAATAACCTAGTAAGTATCCTTCTCCTACAAACGGACTTGCTTAGTTGGAGGGAAGTACTGAAGAAATTGAAAGCATAACCATCAGGTCTTTAGCTCCAAGGCAGGCAAATACAGGCACACACACAGATATGCAGACATTGGCCTGATGGAAATGTGCTGCTACTAACTGTTAACTAAACCACTAACAATACTTAACTTTAAAGAACCTATTTCCTCCTGTTATATACTTAAGTTCTTATTTCTTTCATGCTTCAGAAAGGAAGCAGAAAATGACACAGCTAGTGACAGAGGAGTCAAGTTCTTTGGATGAAGTTTGGTATTTCAGCCACTGTGCAATACTCTCTCACACGCACACAAAAAAGTGATAGCTTAATGTGCAAGATCCTGAATTTTAACCTCCATTAACTTGACATCTTTCAAAAATAAGAACAAAATCCTTGTCCCAAATAAAATATATGTGGTTTCATAACATTGTACAAAAATTTTTTTCTACATATGTTCAAAGCAGTAAAACATCTTAAGGCTGTAATCTTATTTTTTTCACCAGCCCAGGAGTAGCTACTATTCTTTTTAAAATTCGTGCTGGTAGAGTTTTACAGGATAATTTCCCTATTTTATTCACAGCACCATAAAACATACTATTATGAAAATACCTGTTAGAAGCATATTGAAATTCTAGAGTATTCTTTGTTGATTTACAACTGAACAATATAGTTCTTAGAAATACACTAATGGGAGGTAAAGGATGGATAACATAACTAGATCCAAACTATTACCAGCCTTCCTTTAGCCTAAAGTGTTTTTTTGGAAGTAGTATCCATCAAAATGTAAGACCTTCTTAATTTCACAATAGAATTTTGTATTTGTTTCTGCCTTGCAGCATTTGAGAGTTGTTTCAGAACTGTAGATTTTTTTTTTCTTTTAGAAAAGCCATAAGAAAATGTAACAGTATTTCACAAGACCTGCTGTTGAACTAATGGTAATCAAGTTTTCAAAATTACACAACAAAATTGATTCAAAACTTTTCCGAATGCTTCAAAATATTCCTAAAATAGTCTTATGCAGTGCATATGGTGTATGTATATACACAGAATGATAACTTCAAACAGTAGAGTTTTCAATAGCATATTTTGGATCTAATCTACATATTTCATATATAGCTTAACCATGTAAGCTTAACCATTTTAGTATAAGTAATGAGAAACCACTCCGATAGGAGTATTAGTAAAACTCTATAAAAAATATTGTGTATTTTTCCCTTTGCCTAGACAAGTCTCTATTTTTTTGGTTGTGATGAAATTTGCTGTTCTAGGCCTGACCTTCTGAGCTGCTGCTATGTGGTTGCCTATCTAACCATGGTATGTAACACAATGTTTGATGAGGCCCACTTGCCTAGTTCCAGTGTTTAAATGAGGGGGTTTTTAAAGGGAATATGCTCCATCAGCTCTCACAATCCAGTTAAAATGTATCTTTCATGTTTAGTTTGTGTCCTCTTCCTCATCCTACCTTAGATAATGGAGAGAGAGGTGCATGCATACATATAGACACAAGAAGAGCAGTGTTCTGAAGAGTCAAATTGGAAATATTCTTTAGCAACATTCACTGTAAATTAAACATCATTTATGCCCTCTTCCCACTCTCCACTCCTTTATATACAGAGAATACAGGAATGTAGTGCATACCTATTGTATAGAGGGAGAGAAGCTAACATTTCTTTCAAATAAACTTTATATTGTTCTTCATATATCTCTTTCAGATGAAATTGTCAGAAAACAGTCACAATGTAAAAAAAAAAGTCACTATTGATGAAGTTGACTGCAGCAGCACAGAAAACGTCATGCAGAGGTCCTGATGTTGTATTACATGATATGCAATATCTATAGTGTGCATATATATATACACAAACACATATTAAAACATGTAGTTCATGGCTATTTTCTGTCAAATATTTGTGCTAGAAATTAAAAATAGAATTTTCCAAAACTAGCACGTTACTACTGTGCTATGACACATGCTGAATGATGCAATTACAAGCATGGAAGGTCTTCCTAAACATCAGGAAACAAAACCTTCATACTACCTGTTTTGCTGTGTAAAGCAGTGTGTAACTTGAAGTGTGGATTAGTTTTATTAACTTATTAATACATTTAGGATGGTATTTTTAGGCACTAGAACTTTGGCATTCACCTCTCAAACTCTTCTGAAAAGAGCCCTAATGCTTTGTTAGCAAGCACAGCATTCTGTCTGATACACAAGTAAGATACTTAATACTGCCCACAAAGGCAGCTGGATGAAACCACTTCTGCCTTCACATAATATTTTACTCCTGCCATCAAACTCTTTTGCCTTTCCCTGACACGAAGATAAAAAGCCAAAGAAATGGATTAGACCCATGTAAGGCTGATGTTTAGTCCTCCAAGAAGACCTCTTTGGGCCTCACTTAAACTGCTGGTGACCAAGGAGATTGCAGGCTGTGTGTTTCTACTGTCTTTAATATTTAAACTTCTTGTCATGCTTCTGTGCTCTCTGATCCACTTCCAATTTGCAAGAAGACTTTATTACAGCTTGTGTTTTCTAGAATTGCTCCCACAGACATGAAGATCATGAAAGACTTCAGAAGTTAATTGTAAGCGTAGAACGGAGACAGCTTTGCCCCGTTTATTGGTAATGTGGTGGCAGTTTTTACAAGGACATGCTTGAATGCCTCAGACACGAGAAATGAAGAAGTCATATTGCATCCTTCCAAAACACTAATTTAATGAAGCTGTGATCTTTAACTTACAACCATTCTAATATTCCTTCAAGCTTTGCTTTGTTAATTAATTTGTTAATCCTTTTCATATTACTTGCTTCAATGACTACCTTTAAAATAGTATTTAACAAACATAAATGAAAATCTGGAATAAGTCACACTCATGACACAGCTGTGTTTCTTCAAAGACAGGACAGCAACAGCAGAGAAAGATAAAAATGGAAGAATTATAAAAAAAATGCGGCAGAGAATGAATCTTCTCCCTATTTTAAGTATCTTGACTCCAGCAGTCGAATCTTCTTCACAGTTTAATCCCTCTTAAAAGTTCCGCTACAATTCAGATTTCTGAAAAAAGTTACAATCTGCTAAAAACAGTGGGTTTTGTCCTTTGCATAATCACATTATATTAATGTCAATTTTCAAAAGATACAATCTACTTTAGCAAAGATTTGGTATAGCTGCACAAATCCCCATATACTACTTTTCACAATCAGTATGATGTATGAACTCCGGAAAGAAAAACTAACAATGTTTTCTACCTACAGCTCTCATTTCAGTCAGCGATTTAACTCCCCCATACTTTTCTGGCTGCACGTTCAGTAGACCTCTGCATTCTCATTTCAATGTTTTTCAGGTAACACTCTGTAATGATGTATCACATTATTCTTACAGTCAGTAGTGGGTATAAGCCAAATTGCAGTAATTTGATTTCTCTCTTCAGCAGTACAGATAAGATTGAAAAAGAAAATTTCAGAATATTTTCTACTGAACAGTTATTCTGGTATTTCTTACTATAAGCTCTGTATAAGTTCATGAAGAGAACTAAATTCTCGCAAAATCCTATTATGCAGCTGAGTGAAAACTTAAAATACATAACATCATTAGATGCTATTTGGAAGATCACTATCATTTTCTTATACTTCATGCTCAGAACACCAGGGGCTTCTACAATGTTTATCTTTAAATTTTATCAGTAGATTGGTATAGGAAAATACTGTGATATTCAGTTATAAAAAATACTTTTTATGAAATCAGCTTGGCTTACAACTCTTACTTCCTTAGAAAACATTGAGAAATTAAAAGTAATCACAATCTGGTAATGAGAAAGTGCCATCAAGGAACAGGAAGAACTGGTTGCTAAAAGGTTAGATCTTAATTAATTTCACACATTTTGCACACTAAACTTGATTCAGCTGTGGGTTATAATCCTAAAAATATGCATATTTACCAACTGACTTTCAAAGACGTCCCAAAAGTCTCTCAGTTGTCTTCCACCATTCTAGCAACTTTGAGATGCACAATTATTTTGGCAGTTATAGCCAGGAGTGAATGTTAAATGCTCTTACCTGTACACTTGTAGTCTGAGGCTACTCCTTTAAGACCAGCATCGAACACTGATATTTCTACCTTTTGCTTTCTGTGGTGGCAGCTCAGGAGCACAGAGGGCTGTGATACAATAAGGAAGAGAAACGGCTGTAGCTCTATGTCTCCAGTTCCCCTGCGACCAGGCTGCCGAACAATAGTTATACCCAGGGCTTGTCGAGCAGATGATCTTGTGGAAGCATGAAGACTTTCCAGTGATGAAAGACCTGTTTTTCTCCCAGTAGACAGGGGAACGCCACTGTTCAAAAGATCATCTGCTGTGACAGAGGAAGTGCATGGCTGACTGGGCTTCTTGGTATCATGGCTGCCACCTGAGCCTGCTTCTGGAAGATTCAAGGAGCTTTTGCTCATTTTCTCACCATCTTTCTGATCTTGTACTGATTTTGATTTAGGTAAGGCAGTGCATGAGTAAGTCATCAAGGAGATGCGACTTGCTGTAACAAAAATGTCGAAGGGAATGAAATTGAGATTCTTAACAATGGAAGAGTGGCGGGAAGGGCGGGCAATGCGGTGCTGGCTTGTGCCACTGTGCTGCTCGATCTGAACGATTCTGATCTTAACACTGTCGCTGCCAATTCCACTGTCCTGTGCCCCGCTACAACGGGAAGAAGTCTCAACTGTTCCTCCATCAGACACATCCATTTTTTTCTGCTCTTGTTTGGAAACCTGCAAAGGAAAGTATTATATTAACTTACGATATCCATATCCCAACTATTTCCATTTCAGTGGCAGCAAACAATCCCTATATAAACATGATGTCAAAAAAGAGAATTATAAAAAAATCTGCCAAGTTAACTTTAACACAGAAATCACTCATGAAAACACAGCAGGTGTCTGCTCCAATGAAATGGTGACTCACAACAGAAGAAGTGCCAAAAGAACACGTGAAGGAAAAAAAAAAAGCGCAATGATTTCTAGGTTTAAATGAATTATTTGTTTTAAATTTAAACTCTTTCTTTAAACTCTACAAGAATCTACAAAAAAAATATGGATTAATATAAAACCATGTCTCTGTGAAATAGTGCATTGTAAATAAAAAGCCTAGTCAGAACTGTTTTCCAGTTTTGATCACTGATGTTAAAAAAGTCCTCTTTGCAATTAAAATATTTACCGTGATGAGACGAAATAGAATGTGATATTAATCTGCTGCAAAATCACAAAAAGACTAAATGGAACTTGCACGCTGAAATCTATACATTATGTTGTAGAAAATATATATTTCATGAGAGTTATGGAAATCACTTCCAAATATAAAACATCAAAGTTGAAGGAAACATCAGCACTATCTGAAGACTGGCTCTATGATGGGATATGAGTTCTTAGCTTACCAAACTGTCTTGGCTTTGACATTCACAGGGTTTCACATGAAAAATCATTGGATATAGAAGTATTCCAAAAAGAAAACAAATCACTGATAAACAGAAAAAAGAAAGTTCCTTCTATAACAGGAAATTCAAGAATGAAACAAAAAACTGCAAGGCTGTGTCCAGGGACCACGTAGTACCAGGTCAAGAGACAGAGTATCCAAGATAGGGAAGCGCTTTAGGAGGGAGCACTTTCAGCGCTGCTCATGAAAGAAACAGAAATCCTACAAAGAGCTTGAGGATAAGGTGGGGAGCATATTCTAAAAATATTTAGAAAAAAACACCCCAAAACTGCAGAAATTCAACAACAGCAGTAACAATGATGATGATGTATGGCCAACTCCTCAGATTCCTATAGAGTTTAGAGTCATGTGTTCACCCTGTATGGCATTCACAGCATAACTAACACTACCATTTGTACTGTCCAGAAGTGGTTCTGCTCAGCTTCATACAAGAGCTAACATAAGGAATGCCCAACTCAGTCGGATTCATGACCCATCCAGCCCAGTACACTGCTCCTGACAGCACTGGGAGGAGACTGTTGTGAGAGATGGTGGACCTGGCCACCTCCTGTGATCTGTTCCTCTCCTCTCTACCCCAAGCCTCCACAGCTGTTGCATTTGGGACACCAGTGTACACGCCTGTGTAGCTGTTCTAGTAACTGTTTCTGGAGTCTTGGCCATGAATTTGTCCACTTCCTTTTTGAATATGCTGACAGTGTCTGGCCTCCACATCCTTCTGGAGCAGCAAGTTCCAATTTTTTCCTTTGGTTTAAACCAATCTCCTACTAGTATAGTTGTATCTCCCCAATTCTTTGCAGTGCATGATTTCAATGTTCAGGTCCACATGCAGCTTTATCATAGTTGCTATGACTCTGTAAACGTTGATCATAAGCCCCCTCAGCCGTCTTCTCTACAGACAGGGAGAGTCTTGTTAGGGTTCTCACAAAAAAGTTGCTCCAGCACCTTTAATCATTTTAGCTTCCCTTCTCTACTTCTGTATAGGTCTGCTATGCACTTCTTGAGTACTCTACAATAGTATTCCAGAAGTGGGATCACTATGGTTTTATAAAACAGTAAAATGATGTCTTCTGTCTTATTCTCAACCTCCACCCTGATGATTCCCAGTATTTCGTTGTTTGGTGGGGTTTTGGGGTTTTTTGGCTGCCACAACACATTGACTCAACAATTTCATTTCTTTGTTCCAGGACCTACAATGTTTTCCTTCTACCTTCTCCACCCTAGTGAATCTTTGAAAAGGAGAAAAAAAACCAGGGCAAATCATACCTTACTTCCTCTTGAAAAATATAACTATGAATTACAAATACTTAAAAAAAATAAATCTATCAGCAACTTCACTACAGGAATGAAGGGCAGTGAATTACTGAATTTCTTAAAATTTTGGTCTCTATGCAGCAATATTAATAGATTATACAAATACTGCAGAAATTGGGTTGTGGGGGAGTTAAAGGAAAGCAGTTTTCTTCAAAGGTTCATTTATATTGCGCTTTGTGAAACAACAGGAGCAATCTCCTCTCCTTTTCTTGAAAGGAATGAACATACTAGAAAAAGTATTGCAGAGGAAATCCTAAAACAGAACCATTAACTATCTGAGAGTTTTTTTGAAAAGGTTTTTGCCAGCTTGTTGCAAGCTTTTCAGATTCGCTCCTGTATGTATTTTTCAAATAAAAACCAATAAAATTATTGTGGCTGATTTCTATGGCAGACTCATATCACTGACCTGTAAATGTGACATAACTTTTAATACAGCCTCTGTAAAAATAACAGACCATTTTAATGAATTACTACACTGCGAGCCAAGCAATCCTGACTCCTCCTGAGATCCTAGCAAAGTTATGCTACTTACACCTCAGTCTCCCTGTCTGGTAAACTATAAGTGCTGAAAGCACTTTCAAAAATAGTATAGATGGCTTTATCACTTGTGTATTGAGGGCAAGCAGAAGGCAGAAAGCCTGGAGCTGTAAAACAATCTCATCATATCATTTCATTGAAATTCTGCCTGAAACAAACTAGAGGGCATATGCTGCTAAACACAGCAAGTTTGAATTGTTTCATATCCAGTCTGATGAAAAATCTTTTTAGAAAGCATGATTCTGTAGTGAATGATACTCCTATGGGTACTACATGGAAATCTCCATGCAGCAGAAATTACTACAGCTATTTGACATTTAGGTTATGCTTGGCTAGAGGGATTGAAAACACAATGTCATCCACTACGATAATCTTCTAGGGAGAAAAGCATTGCATGTGTATGACTGAGTGAAGGGAGAAAGTGCAGTACTGGCTACTGAATGGATCCTCTCTTCTCACACCTAAATAGATCTAGCTTTGAAGCCTAGTTCTTTTCTTCTGCCTCTTTTGATAATTAAGAATTTATTAAATGTGCTGCTCTATGTAAAGCATCACAAGGAAAGCAAGGAAGTAGCTCTGCCTCCATCCCTGTTCAGACTGTAATTTCTCTGTGAAGACTACTGCAAGGGTGTTAATTGATCCCAACTGCTGAGTTTGCTGCTACGTGGACGTGTGACTACAGAAACTTTACTAAGACCCCAAATCAATTCACACAGGTCATCGAACAGCAGTCAGATGGTAACTTCTGCTTGGTATGCAATATGAACCAGTGCCCAAAATGTGAAA
>WEIS01094475.1:0-23293 GCA_013389965.1 Todus mexicanus
ATTGCAGGCTGGCGGTCTCGTCATGTTAAGAAAATAATGGCTTAGGTCCAAGCTACAGTGTTTTTCTTTCTGTGGGATGATCAAAGGGCTATAAACAAAGGCGCAGAGAAGGTCTCCCAGACAAGTTTCTGCAGTGATTGCACAGAGGTTGCAGACAATGGGCAAAGTACAGTAAAGTCAGTGAAAGTGAAAAAGGACTGGTAGGGAAAATGTTGTTTTCAGAGGCTCAGAAAACTCAATCAGCTGATGAAAATGTGATTTACTGGCCCCTTTCGATTTCTGATTAACTCAGTGACAGGCCTCACCAAGAGAGTTTGGGTTAGCCTGTTGAATTCTGATTTTTTTAAAATCTCTTTTACCTTATGACACTATTGTTCCAGCCCAAGGCCCCAGAGAGATCCCACTCACTCCCCCCTGAACCATTGTAAGAAGAGTGGTGGATCCAAGGGTGTTGGAAAAGCCTGTGGCATTGTTTTGCTGTCATGCAAACCTGGCTACATTATCATTATTATCATAGACTGACATCTTTCATTGCCTTTTCTGTTTTCCAAGACAAAAGAGCCAGCTGAGATTGGAACAAAGGAGAATACAGGGAAAAGGAGAGAATATGTCAAGCAAGAATAGTTTGGAAAGGGCCAAAAGTGGAAAAGGAAGTCTAATTCTAGCCTCATCCAGGGGAAAAAAGTTTTTTGAGAAATGTAAACAAATCAGGAAATCCTGGCACTTACTCCAGTTCCGATTTGGCGAAACACACCAGCCCTTTCCCTGTGTGTGAGCTGCTGTTTGTGAATGAAATCCAGATTAGGTTATTCATTGAGGCTTGCCAGTACCACAGTTTCCAGGTTTCCTTTTGCCTATGGCATAGCTTAAACCTTAAAATAATAATAATAAAAAACCCCATATGCATGTTATTAACTCTCCATATTCAAATGGAAATACAATGCTATCATAAATCTCTCTTCTTTTTTTTTTTTCCTAATGTAAATTCCTTTCTCCAGCATGAAGCTGCAGGAAAGACATTGTATCTGCGCAATCTAAACTTGAAAGGGAATTTTTGTTAAACTAGTTATGATAGGGGAAACATGTTTTTCACTGAGTTGAAAGATTAAAGTTGGCCATAAAAAGGGGTGGAGGGGGTGGGGGAGGATTATTGGTTGCTCAACTAATGATTAGATACAGGACTTCAAGGACAAATTAAGGAGCACAAAAAGAAAGATTTCTGAAGATAAGCGAAACCAGTTCCAATAATATCAAATAAAAGATGCCTTGTTTATCATGTATTTTAATCTCCCCCAGTTCTATTCTACCCCTATTAGTCTAATTAGACAAAGCGAGTGTAAACCCCAAAAGAGACAACCAATCTTTTGTAGACCTTGAAGTCTGCCCAGTGAATCTGTCTTCCAGCTTGCCCTTCTTTTGCCTGTCTCCCAGTGCAGGTAATTTCCCTCTCTCTTGTGATTCCAGCTTAAACGGCTTCTTTGTAACATTTTTTTCTCCCCTTGATTTTAGTTTTGATTTGTTACAGAAATAAGACACCAGGTGCCAAAATATCCTTTTTCCTGAGTCAAAACAGTTTCTGGCTCATTAATGCTGCCTGCTATAGGACAGGGAGGGGGAGCAGGGAGTGGAGAGGTGGTTGAATATTACTGCTGTTACCTCAGGCAGGGTTTATCTGTAGCATGGAGACTCTTGGGGAGTAAACCAAAGGATAGGTCAGAACCCATTAAAATAAAGCACCCGGGAGAAGTAGAATTCATTGTGTAGCTCTAAATGGCCAAAACAAAGAAGTGCACCTTGTCCATGGAAAAATGAGAAAAGGAGTTTCATAAATACCAACCAGTAGCAATTATGAGCTCTCGTTAAAAGTCTGTCTGCACAGTGAATTGTAAGGAGTTAAGGAAAAAAATGCCAGTCTACCCAGACTGATTTGGGCCTTAGGGGTGGCTTTGGCCCTGCTCTGAGTTGGGTGCACATGTGATGATGCCATTGATTTGTTGCCTCTGTGCCTTGCATGTTCTCGGTCAAATCCCTGTGATATTAAAACACTGGAAGAGCTGCTGGAATTGCTGAAGAGCTGGAGCTGTTCTTGTTTCCAGTAGGAGCCTTGCTTCCATATTTATTCTCCTTGTGTGTGAGTATGTGCACTGTTTGAGAGAGAAAAAGTGGAGAAGGTAGTATTTGCACAATTGTCTTTACTACATAAAAATTGTTGCCTCTTCTACCTGGAGATAATCACAGTGAAAGCAATTTGCCTTCATTTTACTGGGATATTACCCCAGTGTCACAAACCTCTTTTCCTTGTGGAAGCTGGACATTTAGTATTACATGATGCTAAAACTAAAGTGATGTTGTTTGGTTTTGTTTTGTTGGGGTTTTTTAGGTAGATGCAGTTTTTTAGTGGTAGGAGGTAGAGCTCCATTTTTAAAAGTTACATGGCCTAAAGTACGATTCAGCCAAGTTTTTCATGTTTTACTGTTCTGGCAGGGTTTTTTCCCCATATTTATGTTTTCTTAAATAATTCTGTGGCCAGCATTTTCAGAAACTGCAAAATGTTGCTGCTCATCCAGATTCTCTACTTTCTTTTAAAAAAAGAAATGCTCTAAAGCAGTTGGTGTTTTTACATTCCCCATTGGTTTAAAACCTGTTCCATTTCTTCATTTAAAGACTGACTGCAGTCCACAGCACAGCACAAATGGGGGTTACAGCTGCTGCATTGGACACAGTCCTCCAGCCTGTGAAAAATCAGTCATTCCCATATGTTTTGTCACCCACTTGGACCCACAAAGGCTGCAACCAAATGCCTGCTCTTCTTCCCTCTCTAAAGCGCACTACTTTTAGGCAGTGGGAGGTGGGAGGGGACAGTGAAGGGTGCGCTGAGGCCAGGGAGGCTCATTACATGCCATCGTGTTGCAGCCTGGAGTTCCCAGCTCAGTTCCTGCTTCCCAGCTATGCAAGCCATGGGGACTGTCAGACAGAGAAAGGAGAGCTTAGTTAGGGTCTTCATTTTGTGGACCTTCCAGTATAGGCAGGATCCTGACTCCTTTCACATCAATAGAGGGCTTTCCATCACCTGCAGAGGCAGGAGCAGTGAGTCAACTATCCTGAACAAGGCACCCTAACTGCATTTCTGCAACCAAAAAAGACATTTGTAAAATCTGTAAAAACAGACATAAAATATACATTATTTTTTTGTTTTAACTTTATGGCTGTCAGGGCTATAAAAACAATCAACATTTTTTTCATGCCAGGGCACGGTTAATGATGAATAAAATGATCTGGAGAGAAATGAAGTTACAGACCCATCTCTGATTGCCTTCTGTTGGTCTGGAAAAAAGAATAAAATCCAGCACATGTGTATGAGCACTCAGAGGAGTGCTTGCAAAAGCCGTAGATGGTACATCTCTGTTACCCTGTCAAGGGAAAACTGCAGCAGCGCTATTAATTTCAGGCTGTTTCTGTAGCCTGCATAGTGCTGTGTTTTGCAGTGTGGAAAAGAAGGGAAACAGGTGCTCCATCTCCTCAGCATCTGGTTTGGATGACCACAATACTCCAAACACCTGCACTTTGCAGTCCCGCCAAGCCTTGCCTGCTATTGTATTAGGCAGGACTGGCTGCCTACAGCAATAAAAGACATTGTTTATCAGTAGTACCAGAGGAACGTAGGTTGTGAGGAGGGGACAGAACAAACAAACCTGGAAAAAAAAAACACCACCACACTAATAGGAAAGAAAATCTGTTCTATAGCTTGAATGCTTTTGACCATGAAAGGTCTTTTTTGTTGCTGTTTTTGCAGAGACTGGAAAAGGGACACCAGCCTTGTGGCAGGTTTTCCTGTCTGAACAGACAGTTGGCACTTGTGTTAAGAGGGTGATAGTTTTTTAGTATCAGGTATCAGGTTTTAGGAGTTGAAGAGGAACTATAGTTTCACATTTTAATACAGAATTGTTTCTACAGACTGTGACAAGTTTTATCTCTGTAGCTCTGACTATAAACATGATGATTCACATCTTACTAAGAATGGATTTAGGGCTCTTTAGGATTAAAACTGAAACTTTGCCCAGAACCTTAAATACTGCAGCTTACGTTATTTTAGGTTTCCTCTTCAGGGCTGGCAAAGCCATCTCCCCGAATGTGAAACAACTGATATATTGACAAAACCAAGTCAGGGCAACACATTTGCGGAGATGCTGTAACATGAGCTGTCCTAGTGAAGTCAACGGTATCACTTACATCCTCAAAATCACACGCTGATTTTAGGACCTTTTTAAGATGACAAATTCTTCAATACTAAAACGAAGAATTGGCAGATGGTCTAACTAGATCGTTGTTCTGTCGTGTGCAGTAGTCTTATTTTCTGTCCTTGCTGAAGATGCCTAATTAAGGGGCATTTTCACAGAATCTCAGAATTATTAAGGCTGGAAAAGACCTCTGAGATCATCGAGTCCAGCCTATGACCTAATACAACGACATCAGCTAAATCATGCCACTAAGTGCAGCATCCAATCTTTCCTTAAACACCTCCAGGGATGGTGACTCCAACACCTCCCTGGGCAGCCCATTCCAGTGTCTAATCACCCTTTCTGTGAGGAAGTGCTTTCTAACATCCAACCTAAACCTCCCCTGATGCAGCTTCAAGCCGTGCCCTCTCATCCTGTCACTAGCTGCCTGGGAAAAGAGCCCAGTATCCACCTGACTACAACTTTCCTTCAGGTAGTTGTAGAGAGTGATAAGGTCTCCCCTGAGTGTCCTCTTCTCCAGGTTAAACGACGCCAGCTCTCTCAGCCTCTCCTCATAGGACTTCCCCTCCAGCCCCTTCACCAGTCTGGTTGCTCTCCTCTGGAACCGCTCCAGCACCTCAATGTCCTTCTTGAAGTGAGGGGCCCAGAACTGCTCCCAGTGCTCGAGGTGAGGCCTCACCAGTGCCGAGTACAGGGGCAGAATTACATCCCTAGTCCTGCTGGCCACACTATTCCTGATCCAGGCCAAGATGCCGTTGGCCTTCCGTGCCCCCTGGGCACAGCTGGCTCATGTTCAGCCGGCTGTCAACCAGCACTCCCAGGTCCCTCTCTGCCGGGCCGCTCTCCAGCCACTCATCCCCCAGTCTGTAGCGATACATGGGGTTGTTGTGGCCAAAGTGTAGGACCCTGCACTTGGCTTTGTTGAATCTCATACCATTGGCCTCAGCCCATTGACCCAGCTTGTCCAGATATTGACACTGCTCCCCAGCTTGGTATCATCTGCAAATTTACTAATTTTATTTTTCCCTACCTGCAAAGCTGGGGTGGCAATAGTTAGCCAGCAACTCTGTGTGCTTTTTTATGGGAGTCGCAGAGAGCCTTTGAGCTCCTCGGCCTCTCCAGAAGCGGTAGCTGCTGCCCTGGCAGGAGATGCCGTAGCCGGCAGGGGCGGCTCGTCCCTTTGCCGTCAGCCCCAACTAGCGACAGCCCAACCGAACTGCAGCAGGGTCTCACAAGCAAGCAATGCGATCTTCAGGCAGTCATCTGTGGTGAGGAAAAAGCTTGCCTTTCCCCCTTGAACTGGCCTTCAAATATCGGCGACGTTGGACTTGCATGCCAAAGAACGTGAAGCTTGTTTCTCAGCTTTCCGAAGTATGTTTCAGCATTGAGGGGAGGGGAAGTTCATGCTTTGCAAGGATGGCTTTACTGAGAAAAAGCTCTCCTGTGGCAGCCACGAGGAGCACTTTGCTGGCAGGAAATACTTTTGTGGAGTGGTGGACATGACGATATAAACAGGTAAAGAAAACCTGACAGTGCTTGTGCAAAAAGTAGAGCCATTAAGTACTCAGCTCGAGAACATAAAGGGACACCTGCAAGACAACATATGGAGTACTGGGTTTTGTTAGATAGCAGCTTTTTTCTTTTTGTCTGCAATGATCCATCTGACTTCCCAGTTTGCTACATCTCGCACATAAATGCCAGTGTTTAAGATCCACAGCTAGCCATTCAGATGAATGATAGCACAAGACATAAAGCTGAAACAGGCTAAAACATAGAGTGGAAAAATGAGAATAGATGGGAACTATCATTACACTTATCAAAGGGTTGATCTACAGCATGTACATGTACGTACTGCTACGCTCTATGGACACGGTTAAACAGAGAAACTCCTGCTAAGAGAACTTTGGCGTTTCTACACTAGTGAAATCACACAAGAAAGAAAGTACTTCCAGCTCCTTGCAATTTTTTTTTTCTGTCTAAGCAGATGCATCTTTTCAGATTCACTCTGTTTTAACAATAACCGCAATGACTAATTGCACATTTGGATAAAACATGGGGAATCTTATTTCCAGCATATGAAGCATGGTGATTAGCCATTGCTGAATTCAGTCCCAATCCTGGATTAAGTTATGCTCTTGTTGGCACCTATGTACAAATTACGAAATTTAAGACTAAGAAGTTACATATCCACATATTACAGATAGGAAAAGAGAGAGAGAAAGATATAAGAAGATGTACATTTAACTATACATTTTAAGTTCAGTAGTTTGCAGAATGCTCTTGATAATAAAAATGTGATTGGAGGATGGTAAATTTGCAGCATCATTTCCCAAATTGATTAAATGATGCGGTTGTACTCTGAAAAGTTGTTAAACCAACTTCTGATCTGTAGGGATTGAGCACACTGACTATTGCTTGTACAGGCAGGAAAATCCGGTTTTAAGCAATGACCACTTATTCCTGGTAATGATTAAATAGGTTCCACAAGATCATTTGAAAAGTGGTTTGTTTAAATACCATTTATTTGAAGACCATTAAGACTCTGGAGTTCAAGGGTAGCAAGGGAGATAATGTCAAGACAATGATATCACATCTCTATTTTATGACACCATCTGTGCTATAGATTATACTTTGTACATGATATAGGTGTGGAGAAAAGCTATTCTATTAATCCATCTTATCCTTCACCTTCTATCAAGACAGTTCATATTAAGAAAGGGAGGTTGGGAGGATAAGGAACTTAAGACAATAGCCATAAGCAATCTTTTTGTCAAAAGCTACAGTCACTGCACTGTGAGATCTTTTCTGCAGAATGCACTTACTTGTCACAGTGCCATTATTTCACACACCCTTGATTAACCATCTCCTAAAGACCAATTTTGAATATTTGCCTAAAGTCAGTCACCTAATGTCTGGCAATATTTGGATGTTGTTTCAAGGCTCACTCCAGAAATGCTGTTCTCAGAGGTACCACAACTTGTTTAGCTAGTAAAAAGCAGAACGGGTGGAAGCCCAGCTCCGTGGAAGCGGGTGGCAGAGATCCAGTTGTATGAATTGAGGCCAGGATCTTTTTCCCATGATGTTCCCATAAAGTGAATTTTAAAAAAATGTGAAAGTAGGACACAGCAGAGCTCTCCATGATCTTAAATTTGCACCATATCCTGCCATTCATACGCAGGCACCAGGGCCTTTGAAATCACTGAGTCAATGGGAGATTTGCCTGACAAAGAATTACGGGATTACATCCTCAAATTGTTAAACTTTCATGTGCGTAACTGAACAGAATTTCCTTTGAAATGAAGACAAAAACCCTTGTGAAGTTAAAAAGTGAATCTGAATTTTGTATTTTTCTGAGTCTGTCATTCTTGCCTTCAGTCTCATTTTCGGAAACACAGGCTTGGATGTGATCCAAAAATTTTTCAGCACCTCATCATTATTAACTCAGCATTTCTGCATGGATGTGAATTTTCCAGTCCTCACTGACTAGACAGGCAAACAAAGTTGAATCAGTCAGGGCATGCTTGACACATCTACTACAGCAAAGGAAGAGGAGTGGAGAAGCTTTAAAACTGAGCATCAAAACACAAAGTAGTTAAAATGAATGCATTCACTCCAGCAGGGCAGTAACAGAGAATCACTTAAAATTATGCCTGATAAGAAGCCCATAGGAAGCAACAGTGAAAATAAGACATTTAAAAGCTATGAGATTTACTATAAAACAGCATTTGAGTTTACCAGGAGCCATGTGAACTGAAACAGCTGCTATATATGAGAATGATACTCATCTAAATAGATGTTTTACCGTGGGTTTCTATAGCTTGCCAGGATTTTACTGTGTTTATAGTTTCTCTGTGGTGGCCATATCATTTCTGACCAGAGCATCATATGGCATAAACTTGAATCCACAAAAAGAAATGTTCACCACCAGCTACCTGTTTCTGACACGCTAGCTCAGACAGGATTAAATCAGCATCTCTTTCTCTTTTGCCTCTGCTTCTTGACCAGGTCTTGAGCTTGGTGGACCAAGGCACAAAGAGGTCTGACAGCTTAGGCAATTACACAGCAAGTCAGTATTTTAGAAGGGATTATGACCTGAAACTGTCCCAGTTCCCACTGGTTTGTTGCAGCTGCTAGGCTTTACAGCCTGCCCCTGGGATGAACTGTGTGAAACTGATTGTAGGGTGGCAGCAGCAGCTAGTGAAAAACCTGCAGATCTCTTTCAACGTTTACTCTGTTTTTTGCCACTCTCGCCATTTAGATTTTCATTTGCTTGAAGGTCCCTTTATCTGAGAAGAAAGCAATGCCTTATGTGTCCATAAGGGAAGGTCCTCTGTGCTTGTTATGTTCCAGCTCTAGCAGGAACATGCTCTATCAGGGAACTAAGCCTTGCCCCAGCCCAATTCTTGTACCTAATGAGTGCCCACAGACTTGTCCATGAATATGTGTGAACATACACTGGCTGGATTCACCCACTGAACTTTGTTCAGGGACTGCTCTTTAACTCCTTGAGGCATGTTTTTTATACTGTGGGCTCATCACAGCCTTCCAGAAGGCAGCCCCGCTGCTGGAGGAAGCCACCGAGATCCCTTCCTGCTCCAGATCACTATTCACGCCCTGGGCCTGCACAAGAATTTCGGGGTGACCTGTGTTAGGGATCTGGATCACATCACAGTTGATCTGACCCACTCAAGAGCTTTTTTAATTCTTTTGTGGGTTTTTTTTGACAACCCATCTCTCTCTGCATTGGTCTCAAAAAAGCCTCCAGGAAGCAGAGAGTATGGATTGTGAAAGAATGACTGGGGCATATGCACAACCAATCTAGATCAAATTTGTTAGTTGTAGTGAGGTCTCAGAGGATGCAGAGGAAACATTAAAGGAAAGCGAGCCTATTTGTGCCAGTTCCAAAAAATCATAAAGCATCAGAGAATTCACGTGGAGACAGCAATGGTGAATGAATTCTCCTCTTGCATGTAAAGCTTCAAGCAAAACTCAAACCTTATTAGACATCAGAGAACCCAACCACAAGACACAGTTTTTTCCCAGACCTGGCTCCATCAGCTCTGCTGTTCACAGACCTATTAATTCCTTTTTAGTCTTCGATAAGATCTGCTGGTTCACTGCAGTCTAACCTCTATGCAGTGGATGAGTGAAAATGAACCAGGTGATAGGAGTATTTTCTGCTCTTGTATAACAAAGCACAGTAATTCCTGCATAGAACTCAGATTGAATTTTAGAAAAGATTTGGTTTAAGATTTTCCTCCTGTGATCTCTTCACCTTTCCATCTCATGCTTTTTTTTCCAAAGAACTGAAGAAGGAGAAAAGCTAGAAAGAGAAGAAAACTTGTTGAATTACTAATTTTCATGTTGTTGCCCTTTTCTACCTCAGAGGGACTCAGTCCAGAAGCTGTACTAAGGCCTTCTTTTTCCCCACAGACGTAATTACTAAAGCAAATTAATTTTATTTCTACAGCCCTTTTAAAACTAGTCTATTATTCTCCATGCTCACTAAGAAAACCTTTCACAATTCCAGACTATTTTTCTCCCTATTTACTACAGTCCTCACCTCTTGGATCTTCCTGACATTCACCTTGGCCTGTTTCAAATTACCCAAAATGTATTCACAGGACACATCAAAAATTAAATGGGGAATTGAAAAGCTAATTTGTAAGTATGAGAAGTTTACTTAATGCTACCTGAAAGTGGCAGATTCCTGTTCAACTTGACAAGAGAGATATGTTTTCAGGGTGCTAGAAAACTGATGGAGAAGGAGGCAAAACTGATGCTGGCCTGTCTCATGAAACAGGATAAAGCTGACACTGTCTTGAGATCTGTAGTTAGTGAGGTATTTGTACCATTTCAATTAAGCCTCAACTACACAACTGAAAGACAAAGAAGCTATTCATTGGGCATGCTTCCTTCAGTGCATGGATTTGGATTACATGCCTACTGAAACACCCATTGAGATTGCCAATTCCCATTATGCTCTCCAGAACCTGGCTCTCAATCTGGCAAAAGAATTTAGCTCATCCTTGCCTTTCTTTTGGTATTTGAGTTGTCAAGGAGTACCTGTAGCTACGGTAAATTTTGTTTATGTCATTGTTCCCTCCTGCCTGTACCTGAATCATGGGCTAGCATGGGGTCAGAAGTGGCTTTTCTGTTGGAGCTTGCACTGCCCTGATCATCTCGGACAGTAAAAGCTATCAGAACATTCAATGCAAAACATAGATATCAGCCAAGATTCCCAGCCAGAGGCTTAGTTGACCTTGTAAGTACTTCTATTCCCCTTCTTTCTGGTTATTCCTCCTGACCTTTCATTTCAATTATTAATAGAGGGAGGGGAAACAAAAACAAAAAACCAAAACAAAACAAAACGAAAACAAAACAAAAAAAAAAAAAAGAAAGAAAGAAAGAAACCCAAACCATAAAATCAAAATAAGTACAGTCTCTGAGAGAAACGCAACACATCATACAAGCGCTCCCTGACTCACAATGTTATCCACTAGTATCTTCTAGCAAAAGCAGAGGATGGGGAAAAACACAGCCAGACGAGAGCTCTAGGCCAGCTGCCTTCTGCACCCTTTCCCCAGGGCTGTCTGTGCCTCTGCCCAGCAGCCCACAGAGGGCACAGCAGCCAGACTCCACCTACACAAAGTTGGCCTGTCTGATTGCCTACATGCACTCGGAAAGCTTCTCTCTTTTCTTCCCTCCAGGATTTTGGAGCCAGGACACAAGGCATGTGAAATGGATGAGTGTGAGCTCTCTTTTGTCATTGCCAAGCGGTGATGGTAGCCCTCTCTGGGACCGTGCACACCTTGGCGTGAGAGGAATTGCAACTTGTCTTTTCCCACCTCCCAAAGTCAGGAGACAAGATGCAGACCAGTAATGTGACATAGACTCACAAGCCAGAGGCAAAGCCTGTTGATACTGCCTGGGATAAAACGTGTATTCTCCCAAGTCACACGGACTGTAAGCGATGAACTGGTTTTGTAGCCTGCCCCCATGAGACAGGACATTTATGAATAATGCTTTGCAGTCCCACAGGATTCACAGAAATGAGGAAACTGTCTTCAGCTCCCAGGACCCTCACAGGAGAGCTTGATGGAGAATGGACCTTTTGCAAGGGAAATCATTCTGCCACACTGCAATGTGCCAACTATGTCAACAACATTTAGACCGGCAGTAATTCACTCTTTCCTTTCAGGCCATCCTTCAAATCAGGACTGGCATCTTAGCCAACAGACCTGGAAAAAATGCATTAGACAATGCATCTCTGAAGAGGGGAAAACCCTCTTCAAAAAATAGTATCCCCATGCCCCCTCTATGGCCTGTCCTGCTATCCTGACCACCTCAAGCTCCGAGCCCATTGATTAGCTGGGTGTGCAAAGAAATTCACTTTGTGAGTGGTCTCTAGCAGCTCTGGGAACATAGACACACTGCAGAAAAAAATCAGTAATCATTTCAATTATTCCCAGGACTGCCTAGTGATGTTTGCTGCAAACAGTAGAAGCCGTGGCAGAAGGGATGTGACTCTCAGGCTGTTTCCTCTGCCCAGGCTCTCCCTCCCCGAGACAATTTCCCAATGCATCTCCCAGGATATGTCCCAGGAGGCATTTATTAGAAATCAGGAGAGCCAGAAGTGTCTCTCCTTCTCTTGTCAATGCAGCAGCCTGAGTGGTGCTAAGCTTAGAGACCCTGGGACAAGGAAGTTTGGATGAAGGTATTTGTAAGAGGGAATGTTTTGGCTGTGATTTTAAGAAGTGGAAGAAGTGGGGAGAAAGGTGAAGCCCTCAAGACAGCAAAGAATGTATCGGGCCCAACTACCTAGAAAGGTCATAGCACTTCTGGAGCCTACTTCACAGTCTTTTTAGACCCTCCCCACCCTCTGAACATGAGGTGTGTGCCCCAGCATGCTAGTCCTGGGAGTTTTTAGGAGGAACTGAGACCCACCCCACCATGATGGCAACAGGAGGCCAGCCAGCTTGTGGCTCACCTCTCAGAGATGAGCCTCACTCCTGCAAGTCAGGCCAGGCTGCCTTGGCATGTGTTTGTGATGAATGGTTGACCCCTAGGAGCCGGACAGTCAGGCTGGAGCGTGCCTGTGGCTGCATATTATCTCACCCAACTCCATTCCGTCTTGCTGCCATTCTCGAGGTGAGCTGGAGGGAAGACAACCAGCAAGTCAGGACACCACGTCCTGAAATCCATGCCTCATGGGGAGTATTTTGCACCCAAAGGAAGACCACACCTATTTATGCTTTCTGTCTGCTGCCTGCCTGCTTGTGCAGAGCGACTGTAGACAATGCTTTTGCCCTTTGAAAACACCAGGCTGTTGGGACCAGCTTGTGCTGGCATGTGAGCAGAGTATGGAGGAAGATGCCTGAGCAGCCCGTGCTGGTGGAGCTGCACCAATGCATGGGCAACCTGTGAGGGGTTGCCTTCATCTCCATCCTGATGTGGCCAGTCACTCATCAAATACAGGGAGCCTGGCACTGGTTCAGAAGGCTGACAGCGTGTCTTTGCAAACCAGGGTCCAAGAGGCGATTAGGCTCTGTAGCTGTGCAGGAGAGTCTTGCCCCTAAACAGATTGTCTTTGGGATGTGACAAGAGGTACAAGAAGTAAAGGATGATGTCAGGGTGACAGTGGTTTCTGGGGTGCTGACAGGTCCTAAAACAGGACAAGGACAAGGTCTGTGCAGATGAAAATAGCCAGTGGTGGGCCTGAACTCAATAGCATCTTGGCCATGAATTCACAACAAATAAAGCTCCTTTCACTCAAGGGATAAGCAGCTTTGTTTTCAGCCAAAGGCTGAAAATCTATCTATAACTACGTTCAAGTAAATATGCATTGACTTTCTGCTTTTTAAAAAGATATTTCAAAAATCATGTTTGAAAGTACCCAAGAACTTGCGCCAAGAAACTTACATGGAGGAAAAAAAACCCTACTTCACTCTTTCTTTTAAATTCTAATAAGAAATGTGCCATAAGTTTAATTTATGAATACGACTGATGAACATATACGTAAAATAATGTGAACTTTGGCATATATCTGTCAGAGAGCTTGAATTTAGTTCTTTGTGGTAGGGATGAGTGGATGGAAAAAAAATTTAGGAATATCCCTTCTTCTTACTTCACACCATTGCAGAACTTCTGCCTGGATTACCAGCTAATGGAATACTCTAATTGCTCTGATGACTAGTATTTGAGTAAGGATTTGCCTGTTGGGGGAAAGACAACTGACTCATCTCATGAGGTCCCTTTCCTAGGCAAGTATTTATCTTGTTCCATGGTGACTAATTGCCCACTGAGATCAGGTTCTGAAAATAGTAGATCCAAGCATAACAGAGCTGCTTCTTTTTCATGTGGATACATTGAGGTCAGGAAAGCTACTGTGCATCTATCAGGGCTCCCCACTACTCCTCTTAGTGATAGCTAAGCCCAGTTTGGCCTTTGCCCAAAGAGAGAGCAAATGGTTTCCAGCATTCTGGATAAAAAAGTAAGGCTAAAGTTATGAAATAATTGGTTGATAATGATTCGTGTTGACCTTGCCCTGATTTGTGTCCTTATAAGACCTTTTGAACATGGGGCAGTAGGGAGTTCCCGTGAGCGCCCTGAGCAAACCTGCACTGCGAAGCAGAGGAGGCTGTGCCCCATGTCCCCCCTTGCAGTCAATGCGGCTGCAGCGCAAGTGAAGCCAGCCAGGTTTGCCACGAGTTTCCACAACCAGTCCCAGAGTGCCTTACAATGTTATCAAACAATCCTGCTTGGGTAAGCCAGCTGGTGCATGCTTCTTGCTGAAAAGGCCTGTGTCATAGCCAGATCCTCTGGGGAAGGCAGGGCTCCTGGATGCTGAGCTGCCCTGAGAACAACGTGGGTGCATGACACCCACACCTTGGCATCCCAGGACGAGACATACAGCCTTTAATCATCTCCTGACCTGTGTCTCACCTTACAGAGTGCATTTATCCAAAGAAACTTTGGTTTCATCTGCTAGGACATACTATACCTGGGTAAACAACAGGTGTCAAAATAAATGCAACCTCTTCTGAAGTATTTGGGAAAATCAGGGGTGAATTTTGTTGCCAACCTGTCAAACAAAGAGTAAACATTAGCTTATTTGTATGTAGCTGGGTCAATGATTTGTTAGTTTAGCCCCCAGGGCTATGTTGCTAACTGTTCTTTCAAGGCATGGTGGACAAATATCTGAAGGCTAGAAATTGCCCATATTGATCCAAACTGGGAGACTATGGACAGTATGAACAAGAACAGTATAGAGAGCTACACCATCTTGAATTACAGGAAATTGTACCCCTTGACTTACATATCCCTATTTTTAGTGATCCCTACAATATTTATGTGCTACACTGATGAAAATTTGTTCAAAAATTGCAAGACTTAAAGCTCTGATATGAAAAAGTTTGGTATATCCAGGGACATACGTAAAGTGGCTTTCACAGGGAGAATCAATAAAGTGAAAAAAATGTTTTCCATACAGAAGAAGAAATCGTTTCTGACCAGTAGCCTTTGGTGAAGGTGTAGACCTTAGCACCTAGAGTCCTTCTTGCTATGCATATGCTGACAAGCCTGGGGTGTTTAATGATATTATCCCTCTTCAGTAGGAAAAGAATCTGTTATTTCCATCAAAAGGCTGAACTCATGAGAGATTTGAAAGGTCCTTCTGCAGGTGAATGAAATAAATGACAGATGGAGGCAGGCTGCTGATTTGGATTCAATTACTTTTATGTGCCCATACCCTGGTGGTGGTAATCCAGAAAGCCAAAGACACGAGAGACTGTAGAATAATACACCTCATTCAAATGTATTTGAATAACTTTCTTTGACCTCTATATATTTCCAATGATAGAGATTTGTTAAGCAGACTTTAACACTTACAGAGAGAAAAATCACAAAAAACCAACTTTGAAATACGCTGGGTATTAGGATTATCTGGTCCTCAGCAAGGATTCAAAACAAAAGCTCTGTTTTCCAAGTAAAGAGAGGTAGGAGGTGCCTTTACAACATGAAGATTTATCTAAAAATCAAATACACACCAAAAGCCATATGGCTGCTGCTGGCACGTTCTAAAGCCACCTATTTGTTCATTTCTGTGCAGCTGAGATCTGTTAAAGGTATTCCTTCAAAATAAAATGACCCTCTTTTCAACAGATTTAGTCCTTAAAGGTGCACCAGGTTAACCTGTCTGAACCAGTGACAAAAACTGCTGCAGATCAAGTGTGTTTATTTAATAGGGTGTTTCACAGTTGCACTAATTACCAGATTGGACATATGGAACTATGCTTTGTGAACAGGTTTTTTAAATGTTTTTCTTCAAACTCAGTGAGAAGTGTGTGACCGTAATCAGCTTATTCATTTGGAAGATTGAAGTCTTGTGCTGGATGGCTGTTGAAAGCCTGCAACAGTTTTCTAATCTAAGGCTGGGCTGGCCGTTTTCATGCAAATGCTCTGATTAGGTAAGATATATAGGATGCCGACACAGACATCTTCCATTTCGTTAGAGCTCCAAGCAGGGAGGAGACCTCGGTGTCTAGGATCTCTTCATCACTAGGAAGATACTTTGCTTTTGCAGTTTAGGAGGAATTGAACACTGTTGACTTGTTCAGTACCATGTCCGTGCATGTTGGTTTAGTCTGTCCCCTTTTAGTATATAAACATAAGGCAAAAAAGTGTAAATCAAGGTTAGATCAGTGAATTTGGGGAACTGTTCTTCTGGTCCCTGAAGGCCTCTGGAGCTGTATTTGCAGTCCCAGGGTGGTGACTGCTGAGCTCGTGAAACATGAAGCTTCTCCCAGCACAGAGACCTGTGTTCAGAGCACAGCAGCTGGGCTCATCCAGCGTCACTGAGAAGCAAGATGGGCACTGTACTGCCTTGTCATCTGCAGAGTCACTTGTTTGCTTGCAGATAGCTTGAGAGTCTGTAGCTCAATACAGGATTGTAGTATATAGTTTCACCATCTGAAAAACAGCCCTGACCACTACTAACATAGTTACTCCTATACAGATGCAGCTGTCCCCACTCAGCACAAAGGTGGCAGCACCAAAATAAGGATTTTTATAGAACAAAAGCAATATAGGAAAGAAATCCCCAAAACTTACCTCAAAATGAGACAACTATCTACAACCTTACTAACATCTTTGAAGATTGTGCCTTCGCATCCAGATCAGTCAATCTTGTCTCATAATCCCTTCCCTAAATTGAAAATCTGCAGCTTCACAGACAGCATCTTTTAAAGGCCACTCAATCCACTTCATCTCCGTCATTGTTTTTCAAGTTTGTTTGGAAATACTCTTACCTGGGAGAGAGTTGCATTGCCTTCCTGATTTTTCTTCTGGCAGTCCCCAATAAATTAGTGCAGGAGAGGCAAACAGCAAATCCTAGACAACATGAATGTTTTGATCTGTCTCCAAAATAGGATTTTGCAGTAACATCCTTGAAAATACTAGACTTTACTATCCATAGGTACACTTCATGCTCCATTTCATGCTCCACTTCATGCTCTGGGCTGTGGCTCGATGTCATATTCACTTCATTAATGTGCAATAGCATCTCACTTTTACTTAAGAAAGCACAGCTTCCATGTGTTATCAAGCCCAAGCTGCAGCCATTTAGTAAGGTTGTTGGAAATCACTCTGCACACCTGCACATATAATTCCTTTGGTCTATTTTAGACATATACCTCTGAATTAGATTAATTTGAACCCCAGATTGGCCTATTTATCTTCATTACTTCTATAAAGAGCCTTGAGAACTAACTTATATGTAGACACCTCCCTGATAGATATCTAATTTTGGACCAGAAGTCCCACCTAATACGGCAACGCAGCAGATTCCTACATCGCTCCATTCTGAGCTAGCTAGACATACACCAGGTCCACTCTGAAAGTCATGTAGCTGTGTTATCATGGCAGCAAGCCCAAACTAATAAACTGTACTGCTGGAGGAGTATGTGGCAATAATAAAGTGGCTACCTGACTTCTGGAAGGGAGTGAACTAGGTAGGGTGCAGTCTGCTCAGGTTATAAACAAAGTGAAAAGGCAGCTGTCTGCACTTGTTTGTGTACCTTTTTCTGCATTGTTTAGTCTTTATAAAAGCTTGTGATTGGCACTGGATCCAGATACAAGATTTTGATTTAAGCGTCTGAATCAAGTGCCTTCTCCAATGTGCTCATTAGGTAAATTCTACTGTATCGCATCAGTGCACAGCAAGTCAAGTAGCTTACACTTTGCCAACTAAAATGTTATCCAGCCTACGACTTAATAACTCTTAAAAGTCTTGCCAGCTTTGCTATGAAGTGTGAAAAATTCACCTGAAGCACAGTCATGCCAAAAGAACTCTAATGTAGATATAATTACATCAGCAAATATATTCTTCATCTAGTGTAGTTTATTTACATCAATAAAAATTATAGTTGCTTATAGCTATACTTAATATGCATCCTGTGTACACAGACACTCTTTTCTATAGCATACATATATCAGCTGCAATGGTACAGGTAGACATACAGCGAACTACCATTAGTGAACGCAAAGACTGATGGTGGAAGATCTCTGGGTATGCTTTTTGCAATGTTTGAAATGTGCATTGTGTCTATGGAAAGATTGCACACTTCTCCCATTCTTTCTTAACAAGATATAGGTATGGTGCTCCCAAGGCAGGTTTTTAACTTGTTGGGGGCTTTTTATACAAACTAATTTGGTTCAGTTTTCCTAAGTGAAGAGTTGTAAGCTATTCATAGCTTTTCTAGTAAAGTTAGAATGAAAATAAAGTATGGTTTGAAACTTAACATAAAACAGTTTTAAGTATTTGAGTTTATTGGTTTGCCCAAGGCTAATTAAAGCTTGATCCAAAGCCCATTTGAAGACATTGGGAGCCTTTCCACTGGCTTTAGTAGATTTTGGATCAGGCTTGGAGGGCTATAGAAAGGAAAAAAATAAGGAAAGAGAAAGAATGTTGTCACAATTCAGCCAAATAAATGAAAGCATCTGTCACTTATCATAATTTGAAACTAACTGCATGGAAAATTAGATTTATGCCCCCAGAGATCTGATGGAATCTGGATTCAAGCACTTTCTTTCTCTTGTAGTTTAAACTACTCGATTTTCATTCTATTAGCTCATTTTCAAGAAACAATCTCCACCCCTTCCTGTAAAAAGAATAGCTTCATCCTATAAGAGCCAAACCCAGAACGGGTATTCAAGGTTTTCCAGAAAAGAAATTCAATTCCAGCTTTGTTATTATGATAACTGCAAGCTTGGGTTTACATGTGAAAAGAGAGAGGGCGAGAGCTGAGTAAACAATAAACATGCATCAGCTTTTGCTGCTTTTCTGTGCAGCAGTAAAGCACTGGCCCTTCTGGCTGCCTGTACCTGAAGCTAAATCCTGTGTGTACTCCTTGTGAGGGGCTTAGTGTGTCTTGGGAACAGACTCCTCTGGCCCAGGGACCCATTGCTGCTCCCCACCACCCGGGATCCCCCACCTCGAGTGTCTCTCACTGCTGCCTGCAGCCCTGCCACTTGAAGGTCACAGAGGAAAGTACCTCCTCCTTGCATCTCAGACCTCAGTGCCCCAGCTCTGCTCTTACTTACAGTGTTTAAATGACTTGTTAAGTAAACAAAATACTTTTTTGACCCATCTTGGAAGTGATTCTTGGAGAAAATAAAAGGTTTGCATGAGTCTTTCTTAGGCAGCCTTAAGAAAAGGTTTATAAAAAGTAAGAAAATGAAAACTAGGGACTCCTTTCAGTCTCATTTTCTTGCTCAAGAAAACAAAGGTATTTGGTTGTTTGGAACAGATTTTCTACTTGGGCCAAGTAGACGTGCCAGCTAGTCTATTCACTATCCTAAAAAATTACTCCACTTAGGCAATCAACAAGACTCATCCTGCCATTTCCATGTGCTCACTATCAAAGAAGTTGAGCTGAAAAGCCCTCTCTATGAGATGCATGTGGGGGATCCAGGCTGTCCTTCTAACAAACCATGTTGCAACAGGCTTTTTGGTACACTGCCACATTCCAGTGTTTCCCTTATGAAAGCGGGACATGCAGCAGCACATCCTTCTGCACAGTAACCCAGGAGCTGCAGCAAGCTGTTCATCAGGGCCCTAAACAAGGGATGGGTGAAATTGTTTTGTCTGATTTCCAACCTACTTGAATGTCATGGGTTTTAAAGTTCATTGGTCTTGAATGATCATTTGGTTTGCATTCCTCCAAGGTGAGGTTGCAGGGGTGGGGTGAAGCAGAGAGAGGTCCTGGATGAAAAACAGGACAGAGGAGACAAACAAAAACAGAGAGACAATGAAAACAGGAGCAGAGAGGAGGAGAGAAAAACAGTTAAAAAAACCGAAGCACAACCTATAGGTATCCTCTGTAGGGCATCCCATTGTATGGGGCTGACACGTGCTTCAAAGCCAAATGCAATTGTATTTATGTTTATAAGACCCAGGGCCTTATGGCCAGTTAGGAGGTGAGAGAAGGAAAGAAAAGAGGGGAAAGAGTCAGGCTTTATAGAAATGTGGAATAATGGGCTTTCCCCATGTCAACCAGGGGGTTTTTGTATATGTAAGTAAACAAACTAGAAATGGGGTAAGGGAAAATTAAAATATTAAAAGCAGGGAGAAGAGTGATTTATTGAAATGCGAGTTTGGTTTTGGGGATGGGATTTAATTAGGAGGAGATTAGTTACATGGAAAGACAAGGAAGAGAGGAATCACAGGCGAAACTCCAATGGCAAGGGAAAGAAGAGGGAAGAGGAGAGGTAAAAATAGTCGGGGTGCAGGATGCAAGAAGTTACAGTCAGTTGCCTGCCAGTCAGTACAGTGTCCCCATTTCTCCTGCAAATTCTGCTCTCATGTATAAGTGTCATCAGCTTGGGGGCATCATAAAGACTTCCACTGAAGTTTTTTCTTCTAAATCCCCATCTTCCTCAGGAGGGAAAAAAGCTTGTGCCTAACTAGATGAACAAATGTGGTCAAACTGTGCTTGCAGGAATGTGTTTTCAAATTCTAGAAAAGGAAAGCTCTAACTCAGTTTCTTGAATTAACCCTAAAAACTAGCTCCTGGTCACTCTTGTTCCCCCTCCACCATGACCTAGATTTTCCAGGAAGCATCCATTGAAGAGCAGCAAAATAGCTTACTCCCATTCCCTGGGGACCTCCCAAAGCCCCCACTGGAGGAGGACAGAGATAACGATACAGCAGAGCTGTCCTGTTGTCTTCCTCTTAGATTTTCCCACTAGGGAAACCCAGTGTGTTATGAGCAAAAGGACATAGCTGCAGACCCTGCTGGGTCACCCTCTTTCTCCTTCCGCAGCCCAGGAGCCACAGGAGGATCTCCATCTCTCCTGCCTTCCTTCCCTGAGCTGCCCCCAGGGCCAGTGTAGCTCTGCACCACCCTCATTGCCAACCTGTATTTAAAGAGTACATTGAGTTCCTAGCTATTAAAGAAGGGCCTGGAGGTGCTGTGTGTGCTGTGGGACACGTGCATCATGCTAGATCACTTTTCAATAGAAGGAGTGCCATTAGCAGCTGAATGGCTGGTGTGAGGTAATGAAACATTGGAAGAGCATACACTTTTTTGGCAGGCTCTAAGTAGAGCTCTTGCATCACCGACAGCATTTGGCTTTACTGAGACGGGTGGATTAGGCACAGTGCTGCTCTCCGTAGCCTCACCTGCAGCTTGCACTTCTCAGCATGTGATTGCCCTGACTGACATGAAGCCATCAGCACCTTCCACTCTCTGCAGGAGTGGCAGACTACACTTTTTGTTCCGTAGTTCCCAGCTAGTCTCTAGCTTGCTGGTAGGGTGGTAATGACAAATAACAGCAAAGTGGGTGCAGTAACAGAATAAATGTTAATGGGATAATATCTTACTTTCATTATCTCCACCTGGCTTCTATATTCACTTACCTTCAGTGATAATCACTAAAACTTAATTTAATGAGCTTTTGTGTAGGCCTGCTAGCAGAATGCTTTTGATTGTATTTTTAAAGCGGAAAAGCATGCGTATCAGGCAGGATTTTTCAGTTTCTTGCAGCTGCAATTAAAATGCTTGCAGAAAAAAAGATTACTATGTGGTAAGTTTCTGATTACATGCTTGTGGTCTGCATTGTTTTCTGGATTCAAAAAAACCACCACTCTCACCTCGCATGATAAATCCTGACAGACAAGAGGATCTACACGCGATGCCTTCCTCGAATTCTCAAAATCAGGGGTTTGAAAGCACTTCATTGTTTTTTAATTAGCCTTTTGAATCAAAGTTTTTAAATTGTCTTCACTTACTAAAAACTTTTTGGGAGATCAGGAAAAAAATGACACTGTGGAGAAACTCTCCCTTTTCTTTGTCTTGCTTGATTAATAGATATTTGCATAATACATCTGATGGGCTCTTGGTGCTTTCCATTGTTGGCCTTTCTGTGCCATCAACAAAGGAAAAACATCTCATTGTAAAAAATTACAAATGTCACTTTTAACTAGAAATCAGAGAGCCTGGCTAATGTGAGCCATTAAAAATGAAACAATAATTATAGTACAGTTCTATAGTTTGATAGATAAATTCATTAACAAGCAGGAAGGCAGATGGACTTAGGAGTCTCTCCCCATTATTGTTACAGTCACCTGAAACCTGGCATCACTGTTCCATGCGCAGTACCTCCACCCAGTGTGAAACAGTGCCTGCCACAAACCCTGTGCAGCTGAAATGTATCATTCAAAGGATGAGGAGAAATGAAGCAATGATGGTCACTGGTGGGAAGGGGACACATCCAAGAATTCAGTGTGAGTGTATGTTAGCACAAAACCTATGACAAGTCCTCTGAGCTCCCAGACAGTGCATTTGGTTTAAGGTTGTGTCTCTTTTTATCCCCACCAATTAATACCACTTCAATGATTTGAGGGTATGGCAGTAGGAATATTACCAAGCCCTTTGATATCCTAAAAGCAGACCTGAGAAACCATGAAGGTTATCTGATGACGCTTTCTGCATCCCATGATACCTCCTGGAGCTATTTTTTATCCAAAGGCGTTGCCTCAGACAACCCAGGGAGACGAAAGTACTCATTGCTTGGCTGCCCAAACAAGCAGACGTCACTTACTGCTGCCCTCTTTGCCCACTTCCTATTTCTCACAGCAATCACCGAGGATCACTCCTAACCTATCAGGATGTGTCTGTGGCGTTGTTCCAGGCAAGTAAACAACACTGGACAGTTTGGGAATACCAGACCAGGAAGGGTTTAGAAGCACCATCATGAGCTGTCTCCTTCATTGTGTTAGCAACTGAACCACCCAGTGCTTGTTTCCTCCAAATAGCAGCCCTGTAATTGTTTCCTCTTGTCTAGTTCATTTTTAGAACTGTTTTAATTTCGCCTATTGTTGACCCTGGTAGTTTAGTCTATTAAGCTTTACATGTTAAAAAATAACAGCACCTAACTTCCTGCCTTCTATTAGCCTCAAGAGTAACTCTCAGGGCAAAACACACAAGGAACCAGGAAAGATATATTTTAAGCCATGATACTACCACAACAGCAATTTAGAAGGTTAAAACTGGGCAAGATTTGAGGTACGAAAGGGCAGCTCATCTTGTGTGTTGTTCAGTCTCATCATGCACTCTGCAGGGCAATGAGTCTGGACTCACTAGCTACAGTTTGGGATGCTGTCCAAAGCCAAGCACTGGCTTGTTGACCATTATATTACAGATGTATTAGTTTGCTCTGGTTTTGCTTCACAGTTCCTTTTTCCCCTAGACAAAATATGCAGGCTCTTGAAGAAATTCTTGGGAGATGCTGCCTATTTCAAGATGTTATAATACTCTCTGATAACTTCCCTTAATATGTGTTATTATCTCTGTTTAGTGTAATGTCTCCACCCCAAGCCATTTCAAAAGATTTTCATCTGATTTCCCAATAATCTTCATGTTAGTCTGTTACAAAGTTTTAACAGCATACTGGCTTAATGTTGTTTTCCAATAGCTGTTTCAATGCGGCTAATGGAGTAGCTCCTTCATGTGGAAAGAGAGTAATTTCTATTTTGACTCCTCTAGGCTTTGGAT